>PVKY010003477.1:0-21593 GCA_004027775.1 Bradypus variegatus
GAGGCCTTGGATTGGGACATGTCTTGGCCATGGTCCCCCAGCATGTCAGTCTACTCCAGGAGCTAGTTGCCAATCCCAGGAGTTTCCTGGGCCCTGGCTCCAAGGTTGGCGGCAGGCAGGGGCTCCCAGTCAGCACATGGAGGTCCCTAGATGGGCCCCACAGAGGGTGAGGGTGGAGAGGCAGCCTCCTGACCCCACACCCAGGGCTGGGCCAGAGCTTCCACAAACAAAGTGATTTCCTGTCACTTGGCCCCTGGGCCCAGAGCAGCTGCTCCCTCGTCTAATTAATGACTCTGGTTCTGAGTCCTTGGTGAAGGGGATCATGAGCTGTCACTCCGCACAAGCCTCAGTGGAGCTTTCCATTAAGCAGGGGCAGCCAGGAAGAGTCAACAGGGTGGGACATGCAGAGGGCGGCCGCGCTCAGAACTGCCTCCCTATTTGCCTCTCAGCCTCCTTTTTGCCCTTGCCATTTCTGAGCTCCTGGCTTCCTTCTCCTCCGCCGCAGGCCACTGCCCCTTCCCTGCCCTTACAGGTCTCCTCTGCCTCCTCCCTCACCCGGCCCATCCCCTTTTCTGTCCTCTTGTCAGAGCCTTCCACTGACCCCTCCACCTGGAGGCTGCCCAGCTCTCCCGCAGCCTGGCTCCAGGATGGGAGTTGGCAGGGAGACCACCTCCTCCATCTACAGCTCACCTCGAGGGCAACAGTCCTGGGGCTTGCCCTGTGAAATCTGACTAGCCCAGAGCCACAACCCTCCCAAGACAGTTACTCTTAGAAACGGACACCTGGCCCGGAGAGGAGGTGTATGGAGGTGACAGTGAGCAGCAGTCGGACTTCTAGAAGGCAGCCTGGGGGTGGTGAGGAAAACCTTCCCACCCAAACTCCATGGCAGTTGGTCAGTGCTGGCTGGGAGAGGTCCCTAGGGGCTGGGTTAGAGACCAAATAGCTCCACTCCTGGCCAAATGGACAGGTCCCAGGAGCTGAAGAATGAATGCCCAGAAAGGGTCAGGGAAGTCCAGCTGGGACCAGGAGGCATCTGAAAGTTTCCTACAAAGCACAAGGGTCAAGCAGAAAGCAACGGGTGATGGTTGA
Organism: Bradypus variegatus; assembly: GCA_004027775.1. Classification (NCBI taxonomy): domain Eukaryota; kingdom Metazoa; phylum Chordata; class Mammalia; order Pilosa; family Bradypodidae; genus Bradypus; species Bradypus variegatus. Next base: position 1,090 of record PVKY010003477.1, read on the forward strand.
GGATGGGGAGTACTTGTTGGATAGTCTTAGATCGTCAGTGGAAGGTGGTTTGGGATGATTACTTTGGGTGGTCAGTTTGAAGGGATACTATAGGATGTTGGGTGTAGAGATGTTGGCAATGGGTAGTTATGTTGGACAGCTGGTATTGGGAGGTTGTATTAGAGACTGATTTGAGCCATCAGGGGTGGCTAGTCAGTGACGGATGGTTGACATTGGATAGTCAGTTGAGCGTGGGCCATCAGCATATGGAGGTCGGGGCTGGGTCATGAGTGGCCAGTACTGGTGGTCACATTGTTGAGCAGTCAGTGCTGGTGACTGATTTAAGAGGTAGATGTTGGGCAGTCTGTACTTGGAGTTTGGGATTAGGTGATCGTTTCCATGCCCTTAAGTGATGACACGCCCCTCCCATTCCACATGGTGCCTGATGAGGGTTCAAGTAGCACTAAGTTCATTCCCAGGTCCCCAAGCCACACCATGCTGTTTGCTTAGCCCAAGCAAATGTTCCTGCTGCCCTGGGGCTAGGCTGGGGGCTTGATCTCCTGGGATCATGGTAGGCCATGGGAAGGTGGATAAAGTCCTAAGTGATGCATAGACTATGGGGGCTAGAGTGGACAGAGAGCTGAAGTGCTTATGGATGCAGCAGAGCTCCACAGGGGACTGGGGGCAGTGAAGCAAAGATGCTCATTGATGAATCGATTCCCATTATTGATGCTGCTTGGAGAATTTTTGAAAGAGGGAGCTGAGGGAAAGGATGGGTTCTCACAGAGAGTCAAGGCACAGCCTGACCACTCAGAATATAAATGAGACCATCTGCTGTCCTGGACCTTCACAGCTTCCCCCTGTGGTGCTGATGGGAGGTGGGAACATGCACCCCAGACATTCAGTGAGCTGCAGATGTGGATGTGGGGGACCCTGGGTAGGCAGTGAGCTGCAGCTCTTGAATGGAGCACACCAGCACTGGGCAAGCTGCAGACTTGCAGGCAGATGTGCAGAGAGCATCAGGGTTGCAGGGGACAGTCACTGGGAGGTGGATAGGGGCTTCCTGTGAGGACAGTTTCTCCAGAGAGCAGACTGCTTCCCACAAGAGCAAGCGGCCCTCCTTCAAGAGGCAGTGGGCTCCCTGTGCTGGAAGTGTCCAAGCTGAGTCTGGAAGACCCACTCTCAAGAAAGATGACCTCTGGGCACTCTCTCCCACCAGCCCTGCTACTACATTGTCATGAGGGGTCCCATTGGTCACATGAATGGTAGAAATTGACCATAACTGAACAGTGGTGTTTGCATACTCACCAAGGGGACCCCAGGGTGTAGTTGCTGCTTTAACCATAACTAAGAGGCCAGGCAGAGGCACCACTTGGACAGAGCTGCGCCCATCCTGGAGCAGGTCACAGCAAGGAAAGTCCAGGAGGACTCACTGCTGTGAGACAGGGACAGTGGGCTCAGGGCGGAGCCAATGCTAGAGCTTCTGGCGCCATCAGATCACAGGGGCAAAGGCTGGACAGGGGTATTCTGATGGGAGGCATGAACTCTGCCTCAGGTAGAAGTCAAGTCTGATGGGGGAGACTCAAACCCTGCCCTGGAAGCCCTGGTCTGATGAAAGAGACATAGTCTCTGCCTTGGGGAGACCCCTACTCTAAAGGGGTGATAGTGCCTGCCCCCAGAGTGTCCATTCCTTGGGAGGAAAACAAGAAGCAGATTGTCCCAGACCTGAAATAGGAGGCAGAAATATGGAGGCTACCACAGACCCAAGTCTGCTGCTGAGATGGGCTCAGGACCCAGGCATGCTGACAACATCTCCAACTTCCCAGTGCTGGTCTAAATTCACCCACACTCACGGTGACACTCCCCACCCCACCTTCTCCTGCCTGCTGCTCCAGGCTCTACTCTGTCCCTGATGAATTATTGAGGATACTCAAACCAGCAGGAAGCCACAGCTGCTGCTCCCTGGCAGAGAGGCGGCCTTCTCCAGTTGGGCCTCCCTCCACCGTGCACACGTGCACACCACGGCATTCGGCTCCAGCCCTGTGTCCCAGGGAAGGCTGCACCTCGCCCAAACACCCCATCCACAGAGAGTCTCCAAGGGTGCCTGGGCTCAGAAGGGGAGCATACCTCTCCGCATCAGTCGTGGGTTCTCTGCCCAGCTGTGGCATCAAATTGCTGTGTGATTTTGGGCAAATCCCTTTCCAAAGGCCAGACAAGCCCCAGGTCCTGGCAAGCACGGACCCCCTCTGAGCAGGAGAGATCCAGAGCAATTTCTGCTTGAACCACTACCATTTAGCAGCCTGTGACCTTGGGCAACAACTCAACCTCCTAGGGCCTTGGTTTCCTGTAAAATGGGCAGAAGAGCTGAGCCTGCCTCCTGCAATTGTTGCAAAGATCAATGAGCTAAAGCCAGTACGGTGCTTGGCACACAGTTAATGCTTGGTCAATGTTATTTATGGCTTTCATTGTTTATATATATATATATATATATATATTATCTTCCTCCCAGCAGTGGTGACATCTTTGAGGGTCTCTCTCTGGACCCTGTTCCCTCTTTCCCAGGCAACTCTTCCACAGCTGGGCCTTCTGCCCAATTCTTGTCCCAAATGGTCAGCTCTCACACAGCCTACCACCCCAATTCTGTATACGCCACCTACCCTTGACCCCCTATTCCAGAGACAAGGCTGCTCAGCCCCCTCCCTACCACTCAGAGGGCCCTTCCCTCCCAACCCCCCTCTCCTGCAATTATGTAGAGCAAACAAGAGCAGCTGATGGGGAAGGAGCTGCTATTAGCTTAACCTTTCGGGACTGACTGGAGCTGCTGGGAGGAGACAGGAGGCCCATGGGGAGGGGGCTTCTGAAGCAGGTGGGTCTAGGAGAAGGAAGGAAGAGGAAGGGAGATGGGAGAATGGAAGCCTGCTCTGAACTATTAGGGGAAGGGTGCAGGCCCCAAAGAAGCAAGAAAAGGTCAATGAATGATAAGAAGACACAGAATGGAATTGAGGAGACTGAAGCAAAGAAATAGGTATGGAAGAGAGCAGAGACAGAGGAAATGTTGGCAAAATAAAGCCCGAGGTGGTGGTGCTAAGGGCTCCTTGTCATCCTCACCACCACACCCCTAGCTCCTCGCATGAAGTAGGCTGGGACATTACAGGTATAGACAGGTTCCCTCGGTCTGACACTACGGAGAGTCATAGAAGGAGTACTGCCAGAGCCACAGGGGACCTCAGACACCACACTGGCCACTGGCCCATTTTACAGATGGACAAACTGAGACCTAGGAAGGGCGTTTACCTTTCCCAGGGTCATGGTGCAAGTTGGCAGAAACCAGGGTTAACTTTCAGGCCCCTGACTCCCAACCCTGGGCTCTTCCCTCCATGTCACCTCCCATCTATCCATCCATCCATCTATCCATCCATCCATCCATCCATCACTTTGGGGACATGAGCTCTTGTTTAGCTGGAGTTGGATGGACAAACCATGTTCCCACACTGAAGGAGCTCAGATCTTGTGGACAAACACATGTAAGTAAGGAAACAAAACACAGGGTGGAAACTGTGCTATAGGGAGACAAAGTTCCCACTGGACAGGACACATGATTGCCTCTCAGTAAATTTATAGTTATCATTAGAGTGTGTCAATATGTTCAGTGAGAAAATACCCCCTTCAGGGTGAATCAGGAAGGCTTCAAGGAAGAGGTGACTTTGATCTGGGGCTTAAAGGAGGAACTGAAGGGAGCTCTGACAATTGGAATTTTCCCCACAGAGCCGGGCTACAGTGCTAGTAGAAACTGGGGGTGCAGGAAGTCTCTAACTGTCCTTCCTCTATCCTCTCAAGTTTTGGAAGGGAGAATGAAGCTGGGGTACAAGGAGGTGGAGAGGGGAGACCTTGGCTACATGCAGGCCTTTCCCTTCAGAGGTGGGAGGGATGATGGATGGGGCTGGCCCTGTGAAATTGGTCAGGAGCTAGAGAGGGGGTTGCCGAGGGTGCTCGGGTACCAGAGGGGGGCTTCTGCCTTTCTTCCTGGGTCTCGCCTGCTTCCCTCATCCCCTGCTCAGGTGGGCTAGTGGGGGCAGGCAGGAGGGGTGTGGGAGGGAGGCAGAGATCTATGGGAGGCCTGGGCAAGATCTTCTTCCTGCCCTCGGCTTGGCCAACACCAAGACTCCCTGTGACCCTTCATCCTCCAGCCTGCTCAGGGGGCTGAGGGGGGGCTGCGGAGGGGAGACCTGACTCACGCTTAGCCCACAGCCTCGGCGAGACAGCAAGGAATATTTTTAGGAGCTCATTAAACAGGGAAGAAAGAAAGGGAAGGAAAGGAAGGAAGACAAGGATTATGCATTATTTTTCATCCAAGTGACAGCTCGGAGCATCTCCACTGGAACTGTCATGCAAAAGAAATGGCATGTCTAATATTATTACAGAATGGGAGTGTGCATGTGTGCATGTGCGCACGCATGAGTGCATGTGCCTCCGGCATGCAGCTCTGCGGGGTGGGTGCCTGCAGGTGAGCAAGGGTGAGTCTGTGTGTGTGGCTCTGGGAGAGCTCAGTGTGCCTGAGAGCAAAAGTGGGGGGCGGGGGGTCGCGTGGGTATGAAGTAGCTGGCATGCAACTGCGTGTGAGGAGCTGTGTGACTGTAAATACAGGAGAAACTCTACGAAACTGTGCGTAATGGGGCATGCAGACTGTGTACAACTCTGGGTAATTGAGTGTGTATAACTCTGGGTGCGTGAGGCATGGCTGGAAAGCACGTGCCCCGCCCCGAGCTGTGAAGGGTGGGCGTCAGGGTGAGGGGTACCTGGGAGGGATAATCACAGGTGAGGGAGCAGCAGAGCGTGTGGCTGTGTCTGGTGCCCAAGTAGGGTGGCGGGGAGTGGGTATGGAGGTGAGTCAGCCTCAACACCCAGGAGGCGATGGGGCAATGGGAGAGGATGAGGGGCCCTGGGCCCACCTGCCCTTGCCCTGAAGGGAAGGGGAGCAGTGGCCAGAGTTGCCCTCAGCTCACACCTGCACTGTCCCTTGCCTGCCTGGCTGACCACGGGGCCAGAAGGACACTGCCCCACAACGTGAGTTCAAAGATCTCGTCACTTAGCCCCAGCTCTTTGATAGGCATGTCACAAAGATTATCTCACAGGATTTTCAGAGCAGCAATTTCAAGTGGTAGCTGCCATCGTAATTCCCATTTTATGGGTAAAGTTCTCAGGAGGCTCAGAGAGGTTAAGAAACTTCACTGACAAACAGAAGCCTGTAGAAGCCAAGCTGAGATTTGAATCTCAGCTTGGGGTTAGGAGGTTAGGGGTAGGGGATTAGTGGTAGGGGGTTAGGAGTTAGTGGTAGGGAGTCGGGGGGGGGTAGGGGGGTAATCAGAGAGGCTACAAATGCAAGAGCATCGAGCTTGGGGGGGCCTTCCCAGGGTTTCTTTTGGGTCCTATGGGGATCCGTCTAGATGGGAGGTGCCCAGCGAGTGTGGGGGAGAAGGGAGACCCTGGAGAGCTGGTGGGATGGGAGCTGGCCAGCCACATCGGGTAAAGAGATTTGCTTCTGTCAGCGGCTGAGTTGTGGCGTGGGCCCGACTCGGTAACTAAAGCCAACCTCGTAAGTGGCTAATTGATTACTGTTCCCTGATTAAATGTGCAGCACTTTACATGGCAGCAGAAGGAGGTCAGCGCTCCCCCCACTCCTCCAGCGCCATGTGCGGAGAGACAAAGAAATTGATTTTCCAATCGATGCTCTGAGCAATGATTAAATGTTCTCTGCACAGCGGGCCTAATGAGTCCCCGAGGGGCGTGCCGGCCCTTTAATTAGAGGCTCCCATGGGGGTCTGGTGTAGGGACGGCCCTGGAGTGAGGGGGTCCTGCCAGGGAGGGGGCCTCATCCCCAGGGATCGGTGGGCTGGGCCTCTGGGGGAGCACCCTGGCCTTAGAGATGCCATCTCTAGGGGCCCTGGGTGGAGACCCTGTGGATAGGTCCCTGGGAAGAGCCTCCACGGTGGGCTCCTCAGGCAGGGAGACCTCTAACGGACCCTGGGAGGGACCCCTGAACTGAGCCCTCTTGGTGGGGCCTGGGCTAGACTAGAAGGGTTGGAAGCTAGAGGCCCCAGAGTGCAGGCACAGATGCGGCCATGTGACCTGAGCCAGGGCCCCCACCCGTTCCTGGCCTCCCTCCCCAAGGCCCCCAGCATCCAGGTGGCCAGTGGTCCTCCCCTCAGTCAGCCCCGCTCCTCCCTAGACGGAGACCCAGACAGGAAATGAATCCCGTCTAAGGGCTGCGTTTTCATTACCCAGCTGCCCCATTGGAGGAGCCGATTAAAGACTTTAGAAATTCAAATGAGGCTCTCGGGGGAGAGCGGGGCTTAAACATTCCCCTGCGCAGGCGGCTTTATTGAAGGAATAAACTATATTTGCAAAGTAAGATATTGAGGCTGTCAGTTTCTCTTAGGGATATAATGAGATCCTGGGAGGGAGGGAGGGAGAGAGGGAGGGAGGCTGGCAGGACAGGCCTCCCCGAGGACGGGAGCCCCAGCCGGAGCAAGGGCGAGCTGCCCAGCGGGGGCAGGCAGAGGCCCCCCTTCCGTGACCTCGGGCCGGGACTCAGCCCCTCCCCCATGCCCACAAGCCCCAGCTCCTTTGCCAGAGCTCCTGAGAGAGGACGGGGTCAGTGTGGAGGCAGGCAGATAGAACCACGTGGCTAGGCCCCGGAAACTCCAAGACAGCTGAATCCCCTAAAGCCCCTCACCCATATTTACCCTCTAGCTCTCCTCCCAAGCAGAGCTCTGCTCAGGAGGCAGCACCAGAGGCCCCAGTCGAGTTCCCGGACTGGGTCAGACAGGACCGTGGCTGCATCTAGGCTTTGCTATTTGCTAGATGTATAACCTTGGATGAGTCACTTAACCTCTCTGTGCTTCTGGTTCCTCATTTCTAAAATGGGGGTGATAATAATACCAACCTCATAGGCTTGTTACAAGGATTAAATGAATTATTGCATATAAAATATTCAGCATGTACCTGTTTTATTAAAAAGTGGGGGAAGAGGTAAAGGAAGGTAGTGGCAACCTCCCTCTCTTGAGGAAGCACTACCCTACTCTGACCATCAGGAGCCATCACCTCCACCTCCACCATGATCACCATCACAGACATTACAAACACCACCATCCACTCCACTGTCCGTGGCCACCATCACCATCATCACAATCGCTACAACAAATACCACCTCCATCAGCACCACCGCCATCACCACCCCCATTACCACCATCATCACCATCACCACCACCACCATCAGCCGCACCATGACTCAGACACATGGCCTCCAGGTTGAAGGAAAGGTGCAGAGGGGTCAGAGGGAGTGGAACCGGGTGAGATGAGTCCCAGATGGCTCCCTGTGGGAAGAAGTCTGGGCAATGCCTGGGCATAGCGCTCTCTCGCCTCTTCCCTCACTAACCCCTGGTGACTCGGGCTGGAGCACCATTTTCCTGAGCAGGAAACTAAGGTCTAGGGCCAGAAAAGGGCCAGGAGAGCAAGATGCCTGCACCTCCAAGTTACCCACCTTAGCACTTAGACGGGGATGCACGGAAAGTGGTGCCAGCCCCTGTCCCTCCACTTCAATCAGGGTCACTGCAACATGGTTCCCGGACCCAGGGAGGCCCACAGTTAGATCTGGAGGAGGAGGTATCAAGTGTGATGGGTCAGCTGGCAGCTGCGCCATCTGTCACTCTCACTCTGAGGCAGGAGGGGGAGATTGGAGCTGACAGTGTGCAGGGTCAGGACAGCACAGCCAGAACCTGCCTCCTGGGGCCTGAGGAAATCTGGGGTCCGGGCTTCTGCTCAGGGCCATGACGAGCAATGTGCTTGTGGTCCTTGAGTCCTCCTCACGGATGCCCTGGCTCTGGTGGAGGGCAGGCTGCTGAGGCCCAGGTGTGCAGGGAACAGCCAGGCTCTGCTTCTAACTGCTGTGTGCCCTTGGGCAAATCACTTAACCCCCCTGGATCTCCATTTCCCCTATTGTGAAATGTGAGTGGCATTATGATGGCATAGAGAAGGAACATGGGGCTAGGAGAGGAAGGACCCAGGGTTTAATACTTCTCTACACCTTATGAGCTGTGAGTCTGTAGCCAGGTCACTTCCTATTTCTGTCCTCGGTATCCTTACCTGCAAAAGGAGGGAGTAATCTCAGTGCATTGCTATGACAATGAAGTAAGCGTCATAGGGCCTGGCACTTAGGAGGCCCTCAATAGATCAAGTGAAACGGAATTCTCTTCTAGCTCTCAAAATCGAGCACAGGAATCTTCTTTCTGAAGTGGGCTCTGATCACACTGATCACCACTTCCACCACCTCTACCACCACGACCACTGCCACCACTACAACTATCGCCACCACCGTGACCTCTACATCCATCACCACTACCACCACCACCTTCCCACCACTGCACACACACACATAATAATTTAAAAAATGAGCACTAGAGAGAGGGGGGAAAGGATGAAGAGACAGGCTGTTTCTCTGGAGTGCTCAGGTGGTCCAGGAGGCAAATCCAGGACTCTCTACCCCCCACCCCACCCCCAGATAAGAGGCCCATCTCAGAGCCCAACAGACTGCCTGGGAGGGAGGCATGAGGCATGGAATCATGGTGCATGAAATGCTGGGTCCTCCTGCACCTCCCAACACCCCCTAAGCTCCCCCCGCTGTGGGGGAGGAAACAGGGACCAGATACCACTGGGGAAGGGACAAAGAAGGGTCTGGCATATATTCTTCAACTTGATGCTAATGGTACCCCTGAGATGGGTATTAACCACTGCATTTTACAGAGCAAGAAAGTGTGCCTCGGAGAGATGAAGTGATTTGTCCCAGGTCACCCAGCTACTGAATGTCCAAGCCAAGATTCAGTCCCACATCCATGTTCTCTCTACATTCCCAGATGGCCTGGCTGTCCGGGAGAACGTCTTCCCTTTCTTCTTCTGCAGAGGGAAGATTTTGCTCCTTAGATGAGAGAAACATTTTCAAGGGTTCAGCTGGAAGAGTAGGACATCTGGGTCTTCAGGATGGGCAGTCAGATGCTGCTCCCCAGTTCCCTGGGGGAATCAAAGTTTCTTGTACAGGTTGGATTCTTCTATCAACTCTAAATCCAGCACAGGCAAGAGCCTTGTCTGGCTTTTTCACTGGGTCCCTGGTCCCAGCACAGGGCCTGGCACCCAGATGAGTAATGGTTGTTGAGTAAATAGATGAATGAACCCATGAAAGCATGAGTCAATCAGGACGTCAGAGCTGGGATGGAAAGCTGCACTGACGATTGAAAAATAGGCTCCCAGAAAACAGCAGGCAACTCAACTTTCCCTGCTGCATATATATTTGCCTTTCTGATTTTATAGAAATGGTTGTTCCCAGATCTCAGAGCCCAAACTGACTGATTGATGCCCTAGAACTAATACCCTGAGACAGACCCGAGGCGAGAAGGACAATTATTTAACACAGCACCCAGGGGCATGGTGTGTGGGAACATCATTCTTGTGTATGGGAAAGGAGATGAAAGAAAAAGTTAATACCAAAACCATGTCTGGTTCCTCATAGTGACTGTCTTCCCCACCCCCATCCCCTTGGCTGGAAGGTTCTGGATGTCGGCAGCAGAGAGTCGGCCCTTGTAACCCATGCCCAGCATTAGGGGCCAGGAGCCTGGTCAACACTGCCCACCTTTCGAGGAGAAGGGTGTCCAGTTGCACTCTACCCCTGATGTGGCCCTGGAAGGTAAGGGCAGCCAGGCCAATCACTGGTCTCATCTGGGTCCCTGTGGGTGATGAGATGGGCACTGATGGGTGAGCTGGCAGCCGGGCCAGAGTGGTACAGCCAGCCGCCCTGGGCACTGTCTTTTCTGCTTGTCACCACTCCCGGCTGCCCAAGCAGCAAAGAAAAGCCACAATGACAAGATCCAGAGGGGAGAGGCTCCAGCTGGGGGGTGGTGCTGGTTTCAGAGGCCACTGGAGCAGCAATGTGACAGCTTCTTATCTGGGGGGAGGGGGCCTTATGTCCCCAGCTCCTGCCCCTTCTGCCTCAGCCCTTGTCAGACTCCATTTCTGCAGCTCGCCTTTACCTCTGTCTTGCTTTCACTCTGGGCTGATATCAGCTCCGAATGGCCCTTGGTGCATACCTCTATCTCCTCCTCCTCTTCCTCACCCCCTGACATCAGAATCCATTTCCTCCTGCTGTGCACACACACACACACACACCCACACACACACCATCACCACCACCATCCCAGACAGGAAACAGGTTTCCTCCCAAAACCTGTGATTAAGACCTGTGGGGAGTTGGGGGAATGGCTGAGATCCAGGCCTCCAGTGGGCTGTGAGTGTGAACAGGTGTGTGTGCAAAGATATAAGCATGTGTATATGAGTGTGTACATGAAAGTGAATATCAGTGTGGATGTGTGGGGTAGAAGATGTGTGTGCACATTCATTAGCATGACAGTGAATGTACCTGAGTGTTGAAAGCATGTGTGTGTGGGGGTCAGCATGCAGGTGAGTTGGGGTAAGAGTGGAAGGATATGAGTGGCTCTGGGTGTGGAAGCAGAGCCCAGGGACAGATGGACCAAGGCATCCTTTGAGCCTGCGTTTTTGAATATGGAGGCTGGTGGCCCCATGCCTTACTTTCTCACCCCTCTTTGTCATCCTGGGCTCCCTCAAATCAGGTCAGAGTGTGAGGAGGGGGGAGTGAAGCTGCTGAGCTCCAGAAAGGGCCCCTGCCCACTCCTCGGGCCTGTCAGCCACTGATCTGTTCCATGTTCCTATAAATATTTACAAATCCCAGCTGCTGAGGAGCAAGACATCCTCTGCCAGCTGGGGCTCCCAGCCTGGAAGCTGTCGGGGAGGGAAACAGCAAGCACGGAATGTGGAGGAGGGGAAGGTGAGCTGCACTGGGGCAGCGGGGACCCAGGATTCCTGGTTTTGCTGGAGGTTAGCCTGGGTGCCCCACTTTGACTACCTCAGGAACTGTGGGACCAGAAATCTCATCCATTCCTCTGCCTCAGGAAGCCCACACTCTCCTACTGAAGAAGAGAGGGGCATCCCCCCTTTACAGCCAACCTCCTGTCTCCTATTCATGACTCTCAATTTGGGGTAGAGGGGGGGTCTTCTTACTTCTTCACCCTGAGTCCCTGAAGGGTATTGTCTCTCTGAACTCTGTCTTCCCTAGGACACCCTGATAAACCTGTCTGGGTCCTTCTAGATTGGAAGCTGAAGGACATTCAGCTCAGTGAACCCCCCTTGCAGTCCCTGACAGGAGCTAAAGCATTTTCATCTGGCCTCACCCCACCCTCAGCCCTGTCACTTCTGGAGCTGGGCTGGTTGTGGGCACCTAGAGGAGAGGGAGATAGACAGGACCTGTGGAGAAGATGCAGTCCATCAACATCAGGGCCCAGGCTGGTGGTCAGGTAGCCTGCTCAGGCAGGGATTGACAACTGATTACTGACCCTTTGTACCCAATGTCCAATGCACTGTCGGGCACATCACAGGCCCTGGGACATTTGTGTGGAGTCATTGGTCTTATGCCTGGATCTCCAAGTCAAGCTTTTCCAGAAGCATTTGGTGGCAAATTCCAATCCCTAGTCCCAGAAGGTACATGCCTGAGGGGTGGGACCAGGAATCCTGCATGCCCTGGACCTCCCAGCTTGGACAAGCCCAGTACAGGTACAGGAACCCCTGACACTGAGTGGAATGGCACCTCTTCCCCCACCTTGGCTAGAAAATTCAGAATTATTCATGCTGGCCCCTCCTGGCCCTTGTGGGACTCCTCTTGGCCTTGCCCAGGTAATGTCCATACTCTGGCCTAGGTGTGTCTAAGAAGTCAACACTGGGAAGGCCCTAGAGTGGCCCAAGGGAACCCTAAGACATTGCAGGGCTCCAGCCTGAGTGAGACACCCAGATGGGCACCAAAATCAGGCAGGGAGGGGCTACTGCTCTCCCAGAGGGTGGAGGAGGATGCCCAGGCCAGCTATTTTCACTAGGGTGGGGAGTCTAACCATCCCACTTTCATAAAATGAGAAGAAAAGGCTGGGGGTGTCACTCAAATCAGCCAGTTTTCTTGGTCCAGAGCTGTGAGGAGGTGGAGGGGGAGAAGGCACTGGGCAGGGCAAAGAAGGGGGCTCAGAGGCCAGAAGCAGGAGCTTTCTTTGGCAAAAGTCAACTCACCCCACCACTGAGGAAACCATGACCTTCTCAACTGCCAGGGTGGAAGAGCAGGGACTGGGGAGGAGGGAGAAAGTGGAGGACAGTCTGGAGCTGGCGGGCACTCGGCAAGGGTTAATCAGATTCCTAAAACAGCCAAGCAGGAGCCTAAGCCAGCCGGCTAGTGCCGCTCCCAGAGAGTGGATCTATAGCAGGGAAAAGTCAGCCCTCTCTGGCCCACTGCCTTCTGCCTGGCTCTGGCTGCTAATGAAGCCTCTCACCCCACCTTCCACCAGCCCCCCTGCCCTAGCGGGGGTGGAAGGTGGCAGCTAGGACCGGGAGTCCTCTGGCCAGATATGCCCCTGGCCTGGCTCAGAAATGGTCACAGAGATGGACAGATGGGCAAAGTGCAGGCCTTGAGGATGAGATCAAGGCTGACAGGACAGATCAGCCAAGGCCCCCCAACTCCACACAGGCATGGTCAGCCATTGTAGGGTAGGGACCCCCAGGAAGCTCATCGAATGAAGGCTTCTCCTGGCTCTGTGTCTTCCTCCACTTGGGGCATCTTGGGGTGAGTTTAGAGCAAGGGACCCCCTCCAAGAACAAACCACAGCTGTTTCAGGGGCAGGACCAGCTTCATAATTTGCAACACGCAGTGCAAAATGAAATGTGGAGCCCCTTATTTAAAAACTTATTAAGAATTTCAAGATGCAGACAGCAGAGCATTAAACCAAGGGCTAGGCCCTTCTGAGTTCAGGTTACACACCCATGGAGCTGGCTGGCCCTGTTCAGAGGCTCAGTTTAATGACTATTTACTAAGAACTTACTGCAGACCAAACCCACGCAGGGCTCTGCCACCTCAAAGATCCCCGTGGAGTCACCCCTGTCCTCAAATATGTAGAGATGAGGGGCCCAAAGACTCCTCTTTGAACACGGAAGCCAGGCTGGGCCACCCCCAACCCTACCTTATAGGGGTTCTCCAAGGATATTGCTGCAGCCACAGATCTGACCCCCGCTCTCAGATGTTAGCCTCTTTGAGCCCCACTCTCCACTCCCAACCTCAGGGGGTCTGTGGGGACCACTCAGGAGAGAGGTAAGTGGTCAGCCCCTCCTCCCTCCCCTCTTCCCCCTGACCCCCACCAGCAGAGTCCTGAAAAGAGCTCCAGGCAGTTCCCACCTGGCTGTGCCCCCTGGAATGGGAATGAGGGAAGAGGTTTTTCTAAGAAGCAGCAGGACTCCCAAAGAGGAAGCTTTCCCCAGCCATCCTGGGGAGTGGGAGCCTTTCTCCTTGCTGTCCCCATCCTCAGACTAGGGAGGCGTCTCCCCCAGAACCCGGGAGAGCCAGCTGCAACTCACCAGCACCTCTTCCCCGCCTGCCTCCCTGCCTTCTCCCTTGTGCCTGGGAGCTGGGGTGGGGGTGGGGGTTGCCGTGGGTCTGGAAGGTTCCAGGCTTGTGGGAGGGGGCAGGGACAGGGGCATGAGGACCTTGCTGGCCTGGCCGGGCCTTCTCCCTGCTGCCTTTGCAGGAGGCTCAGCATAATTGCACTGCCTGTCACTCCCGCATCCTGCTATCTGTCTCTCCAGCTGACCCTGCGCACCCACCATTATATTGGTTCCTGTTGGGGCTGCGGAGCCTCATTACTTATACATGCAGCTGGGAGACACAGCCTGGGCGGAGGGGAGACGGCCCGTCCAGTCAGTTCTCCCCCACCGCAGCCAGGGTGGGTTTTCAGAGTGGCTTCCCTGTGGTGGGAGGCAGGCGACTGCCTGTCAGGGGGGTAAGGGGGAGGCCCAGGCCCCAGCAGGTCTCTGGAACCCCCCAGGCACAAGGCCTGGAGTTTTCTGGTGAGGGGGAAATAAGGAAACCTGCCTATGACCTGGGTGCTGGGCTCTACCCCCTCAATCCCACAATGGGGCTGGGGGAGGGGCTCCTGGGGAAGGTCCCTTCACCACTCTCTGAGATCCAGCCTGGTTCAGTCCCCTGAGGTGTTTACTGACACCCCTACCCCAAAGCACAACTCAACCCCTGTTCTCCCCCTCTTTCTGAAACAATGTCCCCCTTCCAAAGGGGGATGGAAAATTATGGGGGCTTTCCCTATAGAGGATCTGGAAGTGTCCAAGTTAAAATGTCATGATGGGGTTTTAAATATTTTGATGGATGTCTATGGGGAATTGTCTTCACCGGACAGCCTCTTGGAGCTGCCCAGGAGAGTGGCCCAGCCCAGAAGAGGAAATGGAAGCCCCAAGACTTGATGAGACCCCCAAATTCACGAGGCAAGTGGGTGGGCTGACTGGGCCTTGAGAGCCCATTTTGCCTGGTGAAGTCCAGCAGCCCCATCCTGCCCAAGCCAGGGCTGCAGACAAGTGGCTTCAAACAGAGACCAAAAATATGCCTTTTATCCTTCTGTCCCTGGATCTGAGCTGGTCTTCCTCCCTAGTGTTGCTTTCCATGCTTTCCCCACCAGGGCCCTGCTGGGCCCAGCGGCCTGGTGAAAAGCCCCTACCCAGAGTCAGACAGTCCTGCATTCGAATCCTCACTCTCCCTTTTTAACCAGCGGTGTGATCCCAGGCAAGTTAACCTCTCCCAGCCTCGGGGTCCTCATCTACAACATGGAAATGATAATGTTTATTCTTTAGACTTCTGGTGAGGGCTAAATGAAACAGAGTATATAAAGCATCTGGCACAAATCAGGTATCCAGTTAACGGTAACAACATTCTTCCATCCTTCATACATTTAATAACACTTCAAGAGCTTTCCAGAAACCTCTCCAACTTCTACCCCATCCCATCTGTCAAGTCTGCCAGTTCTGCCTCCTGCCTTCCCAGGTCAGGCCACCGTCAGGCCACCTGGACCACTGCGATTGCCTCCCACCTAATGTCCCTATTCTGTTTTATTCTTTCCTTCCCACAGCAGAGTGATCCCTCTAATCTGAAAAGCCTGATTATATCACTCACTCACTTAAAACCCTTCAGTAGTTTCCTATTACCCATACTATGAGGTATCACTCCCTCCTCCACCTCTGGTGGCCATCCTCTTCACCTTGCTGACTCCTGTTCTTTCATCAGGGTTTAATGCAAATATCACCTCCTCCAGGAAGCTTCCCATGATTTTCTGCCTCCAAATGAATTTAGGCTACACTGCTGCACATAGCACCCCATACACCCCACACATTCCCAGGCAGTGCAGGTGTCAGGCTGGATATCAATTGCTTATTTAGTTGTCCAGCTTCCTGTGATACACTGTAAAGTCCACGAAGTCAGAGCCTTTTCTTGCTCGTCACTGTATCTTGTGCTAACAAGAGGTGTGGTGAGCAGTCAGCTGATATGGGTTTGTTGAATGAGTGGGGGATGGATGGATGAATGGATGGATGGATGGACAGACAGGAGAAACGACACCTCCTCTGTAAAGTCTTCCTAGACTCCCCTGGGAAGGGAGTTCTTTGTGCTTCATTTGTACTTCATAACACAGAGTACAAACCTCTACCCAAGCCTTAGTTTCCTCAGCTATAGAATGGGGGAAATAATAGTACCTACCTCTCCGGGTTATTAATATTGAATGATATAAGCCATATATATTATATGATATAAGCCATGTAATAATTCTTAATCCATGATAATAGGATGATAAATTCAAATGGGATAATCCAGGTAAAGTACTTAGAACAGGACTTTGCACTTAGTAAGTGCTCAAACAATGTTAGCTACAATGATTATCACAGCATTTATCCCTTCTTTTGCCTGTCCCTTGCTCAACAGTAAGCTTGGGGTTACTGCTCAAGCCTTCCTCATTTTTGGACACACCTCGTAGTGCCTAGCTTGGTGTTTTCAGTAAATGTTTTCTAAATCAGCAAGTGAATAAATGAATGCAGATTTGCCAGCCAGTAAGTTAGGGCATGCCCCACCCCCCCATCACTCACAAACCCAGACACACATTAACACAAACACAGTCTCTTACACATTCACACCCACTCATACCCATTCAAAGAACCTCCAAAATGCCACAGAACAGCCACCCAGTTTCCTGAAGTCAGCCATGCATAAATAGCCTTACCTACTTCCTTGTATCCTCCACACACCACCCCAACACCCACCAGCCCTTCCCCACCCCTAGAATGATGGGGGCCGTAGGAGTCTGTCAGCCACACAAAGGGAGCTCTCATCCTGAGGAAAGAAAGCAAAGCCAAACCTTCAGCCCCCACCCTGGCGGCCTCCCACCTACTGAAAACTTGGGTCCCTGGTTTTGGCAGGTGATTGAAGAAGAGATCTGGGAGCCAGGAGTTCTGGGAGTTCCTTCCTCACTCATCTAGTTCCTCTCTGAACCTGGAAGCCGTCTCTTAGCCACCATTTATTTACTGGGGGCATAATAAGAGTGAGATACTGATCCCAGGGTTTTACATACATTACAGTTCATTGAATCCTCACAACAACCTTTTCTTGCAGAGCAGGACAGTGAGGCACCCTGAGGTTGGGTGAATTCCCTAAAAATTGAAATGCAGGTCTCTAATTCCAGAATCTTCAACCACTAGGCTTTAGAGAGTTTAGGGTGGGGGTGATTTGGGGCTCTAAGGCAGCACCAGCCTCCCAATTAGCCAGGCCTTCATCTCCCAGGGAAAGGGAGTTCCCGAGCCCCGAGGGGGCCCACATAGGGTGGTGGTCTTGGGAGGGGTGTATGTCTCCTTCTGAGCCTGGGCGTGGCGGGGCCAGAGCCTGGAGAGCCCGGGAGGTGCGAAGCCGGTGGCCCAGGCTCGCGCGCCAAGATGGCTGTTAATTAAAGTGCTGGCACCAGCTCCTCTCTGCAAAGTTTGAAGCCGTTATTTTCCACTCCAGCGAAGCGGGGAGAATCCGGCTGGGCTGACAGAGACGCCACATCGCGACAGGGGAGCGGGCGCTCTTTGGGGGCGGGAGGCGGCGCCTTGCTGCACAGAGCGAGCCTCTCGGACGCGGGGGGCGCGTGCTCCCGCCCCCTCCTCGGCCTGGGGCTGCCAGCTGCTGTTTCCCACGAGGCCTCAGGAAAGGCTGCGGGTGGCCGACGAGCCCCCAAGGCGTAACGGAGGAGGGGCCCGGGTGCTTGCGTACCAGGCGGAGGGAGGCTATACAAATTACTATGCACGTGTCCCTCGGGTCACCTGCCCCGTCCCTCTTAGGGGGAAACACGTACTGGGGAGACCGGAAGCCTGCCTGAGCCGAGAACCCAAGACTGCTGTTGCTGAGCCTGGGGAGATCTGCGGCTTGAGCCCGTCCCCCTGCACTTAACACTTTTCTCCCTTTGGGAGTAAACCAAACCTAGAGACCCCAAGTCGCACTGAGGATGGAAGAGCTAGGAGCCAGGCTGCCGGTTTGAATCCCTGACTCTACTACTTATAGTTGTGCAAATTCCTTAAAAACTTCCCAGAGCCTCAGTTCTCCATCTGCAAAATGAGAATGGGAGGTGGGTTTTACCTCTTTACATTGTTGTAAAGATCAAGGGTGATCAGGTATGTAAAGGATTCACCACTGGGCTGGGACACAGTAAGCCCTGGATAAATGTTATTTATTGCATTTTTTGTTTCCTGCTCCCTCCTTGGTAGTGGTGAGCAGTCTCTATCCTGGTCTCCGGTGTCAGCGCTTGGAGGGTTTTTCTCACAGCCCCCCATTTGATGCAACTATCCTCTTTCCAGCTGTTGGAAAGGCTAAGCCAGAGAAAGCCAGAGAATTCTTTGGACTGTCCTATGGGTCAGCAGGGGGACAGTGTGAGCAGGGTAGGGGCTTCTAGGAGGAGACGAGGCCTGGCTCCGAATGGCAGAGCCCTCCCTGGTGGACTGGTTAAAGGGAAGTGGAGAAGGAGCAGTGGAGCTGCATGAGCTGGGCCTCAAATAGTGTGACAAATATTTTTATGGAAGCAGACACATTTCAGTTTATGCAATCTAAACACTTTACTGCACTTGAGGAAGAAGAAAGCCTCACACAACCTGGTGAGAAGAAGAGTTAGGGGGCTGCCTAGGCAGGGAATAAGGGGAGTAGCTGAGGAGCTTGGCTAGATCAACCTCTCCTGGAGGTTGGGAAAAGGAGCCACCATCCGGAAACAGCTTCTTACTGGTCAGAATGGAGAAATAATGTGCTTCTGAAGATCACCAATTTTCCCTTGTCTAGAAATAGGGATAAAGGGGGTGATAAGAGGAAGATGACAAGGAAAGGGACCCCAGGAAAAAGCTGCCTAGCCCTAGCCTGGAGTTCGGTGGGGAAGGGGCTGAAGGGAAAAAGCGTTGGAAGATCCTGCCCCTCCTGCCCCTCCGGGGAAAGGCAGGTCCCAGGAGCAGTCCAGAGCCAGAAAGGAGGAGGGAGTGGCTGGGGGCTGCTCCAGTACCACAGCCCAGGGCTATGCTCCCGGTCTGGTCTGCGAGGCCTGAGTGCGGCTTGGCCCCCTCCCCTATCCTCCTTTTGCCTTCCCTTCTTGCCTTTCATAACCCTCTTCTTTGTCCTTCCTTCTCGCTCGCTTTCTGTCCTCCCCTCAATAGCTCTCTGTCCCCTGCAGACCCGGGCACCCCCACTCTTCCCCTCCGCCTCCAGGCCCCTCGTGCCTCCCTCTGTCCTGCTCGGTTTTCCTCGTGACCGATCCTCGAGGCCTCTCCTCTCCCGGTCGCCCTCGGCACTCTCTCGCTTTCCCAATGGCCCTCTCTTCCGTCCGCTCTTTGGTCCCTACTCTTCCCTTCCCTCTGGGTGCCTCTGCCTGTTTTTCAGCCTGCACCCCCCTTCCCATTTCCGTGTGTCTGTTCGTCGCTCCTTCAGTCTTCCCTTCCTCTCTGAGCTCCCGCCCCGCCTCCTCCCCCTCCTTTCTCGCGAGGTGGGCTGGGCCCTACCTCCCGCAGCCCAATTAGGCGTCTGACCCGCCCACAGACCCACCCCTCGCGCGCGCAGAGCGGACGGGGCGGGGCCGAGACGAGGGGGCGGTGGCTCCGGCTCTGGGAGGCGGGGAAAGCGAGGCTGGAGGCTGCGGCTGAGGCGCTGAGTCCGGCCGCGCAGTGGAAGGGAGGCGCGAGGCAGGAGCCGGCGGCTGGGCTCGGCAGCGCAGCCAGCGCAGCCAGCGCAGCGCAGCGCGGCACCCCCGGCCCGGCCCCATGCCGGCAGCCCCGCCGGACCGCCCCTGAGCGCGGGCGCCCCACCCGCGCCCCCTGCCCGCCGGCACCATTGCCCCGACGGCGCGGCCGGGCGGCCCGGCGCTCCCTAGGCTCCGCGCCGGCCGCAAGACCCTGTTGGCGGCCGCCGCGGGCGTGGTGATGCTGTTGGTGCTGGTGGTGCTCATCCCGGTGCTGGTGAGCTCGGGCGGTCCGGAAGGCCACTATGAGATGCTGGGCACCTGCCGCATGGTGTGCGACCCTTACCCCGCGCGGGGCCCTGGCGCCGGCGCTCGGCCCGACGGCGGCGACGCCCTGAGCGAGCAGAGCGGCGCGCCTCCGCCCTCAACGCTGGTGCAGGGCCCCCAGGGGAAGCCAGGCCGCACCGGCAAGCCAGGGCCCCCCGGACCTCCCGGGGACCCAGGTCCTCCTGGCCCCGTGGGGCCGCCTGGGAAGAAGGGCGATCCGGGCAAGCCGGGTCCTCCAGGGTTGCCGGGCGCCGGGGGCAGCGGTGCCATCAGCACGGCCACCTACACTACGGTGCCACGCGTGGCCTTTTACGCTGGCCTCAAGAACCCCCACGAGGGTTACGAGGTGCTCAAGTTCGACGACGTGGTCACCAATCTAGGCAACAACTACGACGCAGCCAGCGGCAAGTTTACGTGCAACATTCCCGGCACCTACTTTTTCACCTACCACGTCCTTATGCGCGGCGGCGACGGCACCAGTATGTGGGCGGACCTCTGCAAGAACGGACAGGTGGGCCTGGTGGGGGGATGGGGCCGACCTGGGGGCAGCGCACCCAGAGAGTCGGGGGCAGATGGGCACGCGGGTAGTCAGAGGATATGCCAGGCGAGCGCAGGTGGAGACCCCACTTGGCCCCCCTTGGGCATCATATGCGGGGTTGGTCGGAACCAACGGGCACCCCTAACTTCTCAGTTCCTGAACGTCGGTTCCAAGATAGAAGCTACTGGCTACGGCTGGCGTGGAAATGCCGGAGATAAGCCCAACAAAATTCGGACCGCAGAGCTCCCGGGCGCGCGGACTGGCCTTTGGGGCTTGGCCCTTGGCAGGCGGCATTTGGGAGCTGGGATTCAGGGTGATACCGAAGGGCGATTAGGGCCGGGCCAGGATGGGCTCTGGGGCACAAGGTGGGGAGAAGCAGACTGGCGCCCGCGGGCGCCCAGGCGCGTGGTTGTGCGCGCAAGCCGAGACTGCAAGCGGTAGGAGACGTCTTGGGCACGAAGGCAAAGGGAACCCGGCGGCCAGAGACTTAGCTGCAGCAC
>PVKY010003478.1:0-21586 GCA_004027775.1 Bradypus variegatus
CCCAGACCCAGCCCAGGACCTAAACAGAGCGCCTGAGATCAGGGCAGCCAGGCCCCGACTGGAGGAGGACACCAACCCACTGCCCTGTTCCCTGTCCTCCCACCTCCTCCCCAGGTGCCTGGCACTGTATCAGGCCTGGGAGCTACAGTGAAAGAACACAAAAGGCATGGATCCTGCCCTCCGAGAGCCCATCGACCTGTGGGGGAGATGAGTACTGAAAGCCACCATTTCCCAGGTCCTAAACCACACCAGGCATTGTGCCCAGCTGTTTGTGAACATTATAGGATTTAATGACATGGTCACCCATGAAAGGGATGCCAACCCAGGGCAGTAAACTGGGAGCACAGAGGAGGGTAACTGGCCAGGTGTGCCACAGTTCAGAGGGGGAGAGGGCTGAAGACAGGGGGCTTGGGAAACTTCCCAGAGGAAAAGGCCCATCGCCAGTTTAGAGGCGGGAGACAAATAAGACGCCATCCCCTGCCCCCGTCTCTCTCTGTCTTTGACTCTCTTTGTCTCTGCCTCTCTGTCTCCTGTCGCTCTGTCTCTACCCTTTCTTTTTTCCAATAAACAGACAGTCACTCCAGAAATGGTCAACCTTCCCTTATGCCAGACTGTCATCTTGTCATTAAAACTCTATTGGGATGATTATCAGGAGAATGGATAAACTACTCATCAGTAAAAAGGAGCAAACTATTGATACATGCTACCACATGGATGAATCTCAAGTCTTATGCTAAATGAAAGAGCCAGACAGAGCAGACTGCATATTGCATGATTCCATTTATATAAAATTTCTGGAAACTTGGGCAAAACTATATGGAAAGAAAGCAGATAAATCAGGATTTTCCTGAGGCTGGGAGGGGGAGTAGGGCTTGACTACAAACAGCATGAGAGAACTTTCTGGGGTACTGGAAGAGTTCTAAAACTGGCTGTGGTGATGGTTGCCAGACTGCGTAAATTTATTTATTGAATACATACTTAAAATGGGTGAATTTTATGGTATGTAAATCTTACTTCACTAAAGAGACACGAAAATTAAAACTTAAGATAGTGGGTGGATAGATAGATGATGGATAGATGGCTAGACCTGTGAAAAAAGGACCAACAAGCAAACACTGATTATGGATTCAGATATTCAGATAGATGCTTACTGTACAATTTTTGCAACTTTTCCAGTATGTTTGACAGTTTTCACAACACTATGTTGGAGAAGTTTTTAAAAGCTGGAAGTAGGAGAGTGATCAAAGCGTCTGTGGTTTAGAAAGGTAATTTCGACTACCAAATGGCAAAATAAAAATCCCTGACAATACCGAAGTTGGTGAGGATGTGGAGAAACTGGAATTCTCCTACACTGCAGAGGGGGCAGTGAGAACTGAGTACAACCACTCTGGAAAACTGGCAGAGTCTACTCTATGACACAGCAGTTCCGCTCTAGGTGTATATCCAACAGAAATGCCTAAGCTTGCAGACCAGAAGGCAGGAATGTTTATAGCAGCATTATTCACCATAAGCCCAAACTGGCAACAGCCCAATGGTGATCAGCAGAATGCATTAAAAATTTAATATTCATACAGGAAGATACTCTACAGCAATAAGAGTGAATGAACTGTTCTCCCATCATGGATGAACCTCACGATGCTGAGCCAAAGAAGCCAGACACATTGAGCACCCACGGTGTAATTCCAGTTCCATAACATTCCAAAGCCAGAAAATACTAACTGCCTGGGGTAGAAGGTAGAAGAGCGCCTGCCTTTGGTGGGAGCAACAACTGGGAAGGGACTTGGGCAAGGCTTGTGTGATGCTAGCAATGCTGTATTTCTTGAACTGGATGAGGGGTTGCATGAGGTGTTCAGTTTGTAAAAAAAAACAAAAGAGAAAGAAAAGTCACCTAGTTATGCACTTCTGATTTGTGCCCTTTTCTACATATGTTTCAATTAAATTTTTAAAGAGTTTAGTTACCAAATGGGAAACAAGAAACCTATTTGACCTTTGCCAAGGGCACACTCACCTTAAACCTGACCCTAAGGGGGTTGTGGAAATGAAGTGAGTTTGCTTCCACCCTGAGAAGGTCTCCCAACTAGATCCAGCTTAGGCAAGGTCCTTGGCGCCAGTCAGATCGGCAAGGTCACTGGTGGGGACTGGTGGCATCAGAGGCTCTGAAGCCAGGCTAGCCCAGGGAGCCCGCAGAAGTCCTAGAAAGTTTGGCACGCCACCCTAAAATCAGCATGAATCAGAGAGGAGCATTCCAGCCCAGGCCTGTGAGAGATCAGGGTAGAAGCAAGCTGTGGGTGATTAGAACCTTAAGAACGGGTGAGAAACAAATCAGGCCTGCTCTCCTGCTCAAAGCTGCCGCCCTCAAACAATCACCTGCCTCATTAGAGCTGTCTAAAAGGGTTTAATAAAATTCAACTAAAATTAACTCAGTAGGAACTTCTTTTGCAAAAGGAATACTCACCCTTTAGATAAACTTTGTGTTGGTGAGGTTTCAGTTTTCAGATGGCCAGAGTCTTTCAGTGCAAGGTCTACCTTCCTTTAGAATCAGCTCCAGTTTCTCTTGAAGAGAGTTTTATAGGTTATCCATTGCAGGAGTCCAATTCCAGGTGGAACAGTCAGGCTTCCCCATGATCACAGCTACCTGGGAACTGACATTGTCTGTGTGCCTTCATATGTGTGATAAAATACTAAGAATGCGATTAGAAATTGTAAACCCCTGGCTCGGGAATGAAATGATAGCAGCAAGCACAATCTGAAGGTATTATTAGATTTAACGTACGGTTTGGATGTGCTAACTGGCCCCAGAAAAGAAATAATGCATAAACTTGTGAGCACTGTGATGTTTCATAAGCATTCGTAGAATGTGAATGGATGTGCAGTGGGCCCAGCAGAGCCACCCTGCAGGCAGCTGTCACTGGCTGCAGACCCCTCCAGCCCTCTTTGTGAGCTGGCTTCTTCCTGCAAATTCCCTGACGGAATCAGTTGGGGTTTGGGGGTGGGTGGGTTTGAGGGCCTACTGATCCTCCAAGAAGCTCCGTGACAGGCTTCCATGCCCATATAAATCTGAGAAAGTGAAACACACTGTGTTGGTGAGGCTGTGGGGAAACAGGCTCAGACACAACTGGTGGGAGTGTGATTGGTACTACCCCTAGGGAGGGTAATCTGGCGGGATCGCTCAAAATTAAAAATGCACGTGGCCTTTGACCCAGAGATTCTACTCCCTGGAATATTTCCTACAGATACACTCCCACAAGTACCAGATGACGTGTGGACTAGGATATTCGTTTACGGCATTGTTTATAATAATAAGGCAGGACTCAGCCCAACTCTCTCAAAAGGAGTCTGGCTAAATAATCTTAGAAGCAGTAGCTAACAGTTACTGAGTGCTTACTGTGTACCAAGCACTGCTGTAAGCCCTTTACAAGTATTATCTCACTTAATCCTCCCCAAAGCCATGTAGATGCTGCTTCTGTCAGCCCTGGATGAGGAAACTGAGTCATAAGAGATTAAGTACCTGGCCCAACATTAAACAACCAGTTTGTAATCAAGCAGGAATCTAAACTCGTAGCATTCTGCCTCCAATGTCTATGCTTGTAATCACCCCACTATACAGTCACTTCTAGGTAAAAATGTAAATCGTCTATTCCACAGAAGACGACGGAGCCATGGGAAAGAATGGGGTGCTAGGAGGACTCTTCTTGAAGAATACACACAGGAAACACGTAACTCAGTTGCCTCCAAGGAAGGGAACTGGGTAGTGGCTGGGAGGAAATGGAAGAGAGACTGGCATTTCTGTTTGAATTGTTGTGGTTGCTTTTAAAATTTTTATTAGACCTGTTGCCGGTTTACACAAAAATCATGCACGAAGTACACAGCTTCCATATACTCCCCTCTCACACCCAGATTTCCCTATTATTGACACTTTGCATTAGAATGGTGCCTTTGCTACAACTGATGAATCTATGTTATTATAATTATACTATTAATGATAGTCCATAATTTACATTAGGGCTCACTCTTTGTGTTGTACAGTCAAAGGGTTTTTCTACATGTTTGTTTATTCCGGTAACTTATACACAACCTAAAATTTCTCATTTTATCCACTTTCAAATATGTAAGTCCTTAGTGTTAATTACATTCACAAAGTTGTGTCTCCATCACCACCATCCACTGCTAAACCTTTTCTATCACCCTAAAAGAAACTCTACCAGTCAAGTATTAACTCATCATTCCCCACCCCTAATCTCACCCCCAGTAACCTGTCTTCTAGTTTCTGACTTTATGAATTTGCATATTCTATTACTTCATAAAAGGGCAAGGACACAATATTTGTCCTTTCATCTCTGGCTTATTTCACTCGACATGATGTCTTCAAGGTACATCCATGTTGTCGCATGTATCAGGATTTCTTTCCTTTTTATGACCAAATAATACTCCATTGTGTGTATCTACCACACTGTCTATCCGCTCACAGCTTGATGGGCTCTCAGGTTGCTTCCATCATTTGACAATTGTGAACAATGCCACTATGAGCATTGGTGTGCAAATATCTGTTGAGTTCCTCTTTTTATTCTTTTCGGTATATACCTAGAATTGGAATTGCTGGGTTATATGTTAATTCTATGCTTACCTTTCTGAGGAACTGCCAAACTGTTTTCTCCAGAGGCTGCACCATTTTACATTCCCACCAGAAATGTCCAAGGGTTCCTATTTCCCCACATCCTTTCTAATACGTGTTATTTTCCATTTTTAAAAATAGTAGCCATTCTAGCGAGTGTGAAATGGTATCTCATTGTGGTTTTGATTTGCATTTCCCTAACCAGCTAGTGACATTGAACATCTTTTCATGTGTTTATTGGCCTTTTGAATATCTTCTTTGGAGAAATGTCTCTTCTTTGGCTCTTTTGTCCATTTTTAAATTGGGTTGTTTGTCTTTTTGTTGTTGATGTTTGAATTGTTTTTTTTTTTTGTTTTTTTTCTGCTGACACCAGACATTTTATTAGTGGGTAGATTTGCGTTGATCTGGGAGAGGGAAGACTGGGATGGACATAATCAGCACCCATTTTGGGGGATTTTTCCGAGCTTCAGGGGTTCCTCCATATAGGTTTAGAGGAAACGCCGTCATGGATGAAAACCCCCGTAGTGGGCAAGGCTGTGACAGGGGCGCCCTAGGCACGGCTGGGACCCTGGGACAGCAGGGCCTCTATGTCGGGCTGGATGTCGATGGTCGGGAAGCGGCGGCTGTACCTGCGCACAGGCACACCGTCGGGGCCCACCAGGAACGTCTCGAAGTTCCAGGAGACATCGTTGCGGCACACGGGAGACCAGGTGATGAACTTGGGGTCGGTAATGAGCGCAGTGGCGTCGTCGCTGGGCGCCGGCAGGCCTCTCGCGAGAAGGCGAAGAGGGGGTGCGCTTGTGCGCCGTTCACCTCGCACTTCTCCAAGAGAGTGAAGTTGGGCTCAAACCCGCCTCCCGGTCGGACGTACTTGAGAGAATTCAGGATCGCTTAGCTCTTGGCGTTCTCCTGATGCCCGAACTGGTTGCACGGGAAGCCGAGCACTACCAGGCCCCGGGGCCCGAGGTGCCGCTGCAGGTCGTTCATCTGGGTGTATCCCGGACTGCGGTGCCTCAGGGCGACGCCACGTTCTCGGTGAGCAGCACCTTCCCCGCAGCGAGCCCAGGCTCAGGCTCCGCCCCGGCCAGCGGACGAGCCGAGAACGCGTGCCCCGAGCGCTGGGCCCCCGCGAGCGGAGCGGCGCACATGCTGTGAACTTCTAAGTAGCACCGAGAGAACTCTGGAACCAGAACACCCGAATTTTTTTTTAACTTTGTATTTTATTTTGAAATAATTTCAGATTTACAGGACAGTTGCAACAATGAGATAGAACTGCCTGTGCCCTTCACCTACCTTCACCAATTGTTACCGTGCTTGAGTTATTTTTTCTTTACCATGCCCATATTGTATCACTTTGAAATAAAAATTAACAAGACAAAGTTAAACAAGCATTCTCTACCTCTGAAATTCTGAAGACTATAAGACGCCAGCTGTTTGAATCTCCCAGAAGGGGACCAACCATGTGGCTTTTTCATGGAGTATCTTGAGACACTCTTCTCCCCTGGGGCAGAGGCTTCCATACCCAGAGGATGTGCCCGAGCCAGGGGCCTTGGACCAGAGGACTGAGAAGAAGCTTCCAGAACCATAGAGCTGAGGCCAGAAGCAGCTGCGGGGCAGGGGCCAGGCCAGGGCAGGGGCAGGCTGACACAGGCCTAGGGCTCCTGCCTCGCGGGCTGGTTCCCTCCACTCTGCAGCAGGCAGGGAGGAAATGGAGGCGTGTCAGGTGTCCGAAGCCGTGCCGCAAGCCCTCCCGGTCCTCCTAATCTCTCTCTCTTTTTTTTTTAATTCAGTTTTATTAAAATATATTCACATACCATACAATCATCCATGGTATACAATCAACTGTTCACATTATGATCATATAGTTATGCGTTCATCACCACAATCTATTTCTGAACATTTTCCTTACATCAGAAAGAATCAGAATAAGGATAAAAAATAAAAGTGAAAGAAGACCCAAACCATCCCCCCATCCCACCCTATTTGTCATTTAGTTTTTATCCCCATTTTTCTACTCATCCATCCATACACTAGATAAAGGGGGTGTGATCCACAAGGTTTTTACAATCACACTGTCACCCCTTGTAATCTACATTATTATATAATCGTCCTCACCTCCTAATCTCTTTTATTGCCTGCTCGGGCCCTGGTGCCATTGGGCTGGTGCCAGAGATGGGCTAAGGCCCCTCGCCCTTTGAACCAGACACTAGGAAAAAACCCAGGTCTGAGCCCGTGGAGGGCAGGGGTGCGTCCCAACATTATGGGCACTGCTTCCCTGAGCACTCCCTGTATTATCCCGGGACCCGTCATTTTTGCCCCTCTCCCTACTCGATCCCCGGGGCTCCGCGGTCCTATAATCATCTGTCCTGGTTTTTTCTGGTGCTTTGCAAGGGTCACTGGGTCTGTCTCATGGGTCGCCATTCCTCCCACCCCTCCCCCTTCCAGGGACCCCCTTTAGATCAGGCACTCCTCCAGGCAGGGACTTGGAGAGCCATAGGTCGGCCACCATCCCTCTCTGCCCGCCCTCCTTCTTATTCCAAGGACAAGGCTGTGTGCAAGTCTGGATGTGTGCACCCCCTGAGGCCCTCTGCCTGCCCGAAAGAGGCTGAAGGCCTGCAGCTGACACCAGTGGCAGGTGCCGCCAGGGCTGTTGCATAACGGCGGCCTGGCCACAGGTTTCCGATGATTCAGCACTGTGGCCTGCATGGGCTCCCGCGCCCCTGGGGCCAGACCCAGGACAGGTCTCCTCAGAACCCAGGGACAGGAGGCGCAGGGATCCCAGCTCACTTGGGGAGCCTGCGCTGCAGCCCTGACCCACTGGGGTGCCTGGACCTCTCCTGGCCTCCTCCAACTGCCCCTGGCCTGGCCTCTCATGGTGCCTGGGCCTGGGCGGGGGTTCCAGACTGGCATCAGGGCAGAAGAGCTACCCTGCCATCGAGAGCCTGTGCTGGGGGTTGTAGACCCCATGGGCAGGGTTGTGACCTGGGAGGACAGGGAACTGTGGAGCCGGGCAGGGGACCCCAGGAGCCAGCCTGGGGCTGGGGGGCCGGCATGGCAGTTCCTTTTCAGACCACTAGATGTCACTTCCATTTCAAAGGAACCCGCTGGTAGGACTTTCCCCCAGTCAGGTGCCCCTAGCCTTCTCTAAACCTTAAAGACACACAGGTCACAAGAGAAGAATTTCACTTTTCCCTGGGGACCAAGTCACTGGAAACCTGGCCAGGGGCTGCCCCTAACCCTGAGCTGAGACCTCCAGGAGTTCCTTTATACCCCCATCCCCACAAAGAGTTAGAAGGAGCAAAACCCCCATCTCCCCATCCCCACCAGGCCTCCAGGTTATTCTGGGGACCATATTTTTTGAAACAAAATGAAACACGTGCTCAAACAAATGTGAGTGCATTTAGGGGAACAGTACTTCAAACAGGGGGCACGTACCCCAGAGATCCTATTTAGGGCCTGAGCCTAGAAGCCTTTAACCCTGCCCCCAACAGATTCTGGCTTCACCAGGGACCACTCTGACTATCCCCTTGGTTTCAGACTATCACCAGGAATTTCAGGTGAGGGGAGGCCCCACGGGCTCTGCTTCTTCCCATCCCCATCTCCATCATTCAGCAAACATTTCTTGTCAGGCAGGAAACAATTATTACAACTGACAACGTGTTTATTTCATTTGAGCCTCCCAACAACCTCTGCAAGCTAAGTATAATTTTAACTCCATTTTACAGATGATGAAACAGAGGTGTGAAGTTCAGTGAAAAAATGCTTCCTCAAGGCTCTTGCTGCTGTTGCATCCCATTTCCCTTCGTCGGATCCCCACAGCCAGCTCAGGTAGCTGCCATGCCCATGCCAGTTAAATCAGAATGTGGGAGCATAGGAGGAGGCATGGGGCATCAGTGTTCTTTTTAAGAATGTGTTGCCAAGTCTGGGAGCCATGATTCAACCACCTGAGCCAACCACCTGGTCACTGAGCTTTCTATTCAGCCTATGAGGATGGGTAGGTTGTGGCACTATTAATGATTATTTAGCTTCTATCCCATAATAGGATAGACCATAATTATTAGTTCACACACTGTACAGCAGGCAGATGTGCACTATTACTCTCCCATAGAGGGGAGACCGGAGCTCAGAAAAGTTGGGCAACTTGCCCAGAGTCACCCAGCAACTAAGTTTGCAGAACCAGGACTAAAACCCAAGTCTTTTTTTCTTTAATTCAGTTTTATTGAGATATATTCACATTCCATACAGTCATCCATGGTGTACAATCAACTGTTCACAGTACCATCATATAGTTGTGCCTTCATCACCACAATCAATTTTTGAACATTTTCCTTACATCAAAAAGAATAAAAATAAGAATAAAAAATAAACGTAAAAAACCCAAATCATTTCATCCCATCCTCTTTTTTCATTTAGTTTTTGTCCTCATTTTTCTACTCATCCATCCATACACTGGATAAAGGGAGTGTGAGCCACAGGGTTTTCACAATTATACCATCACACCATGTAAGCTACATAGTTACACAATTGTCTTCAAGAATCAAGGCTACTGGGTTGCAGTTCAACAGTTTCAGGTATTTACTTCTAACTATTCCAATACACTAAAAACTAAAAAGGGATATCTATGTAGTACATAAGAATGCCCTCCAGAGTGACCTATTGGCTCCATTTGAAATCTCTTAGTCATTGAAACTTTATTTTGTTTCATTTTGCTTCCTCCTTTTGGTCAAGAAGATTTTCTTGATCCCACGATGCCAAGTCTAGGCTCATCCCCAGGAGTCACATCCTGTGTCGCCAGGGAGATTTACACCCCTGGGAATCAGGTCCCATGTAGGGGGGAGGGTAGTGAATTCTCCTGACAAGTTGGCTTAGCTAGAGAAAGAGGGCCACATCTGAGCAACAAAGAGGTTCTCTGAGGGAGACTCTTAGGCACAATTATAAGTAGACTTAGCCTCTCCTTTGCAGTAACAAGCTTCATAAGGGCAAGGGCTTGGCACACCAAATTGCCAGTCCTCAATGTTTGTGAGAATATCAGCAATAACCCAGGTGGGGATGTCCAACATTTCTGCATTTCCCCCCAGCTACTTAGGAGGACCCTGCAAATATATTTTTATTCTCTGCCCAAATTACTTTGGGATGTATCGCTATTTCACGCTAACCTGTACAAACCTGCCAGATCTCACTTCCTGTTCAAAGTTCCATGTAATTATGATGTTTGAATAAACTGACCATACAAGTTAAATTAGTTAGTGTGCTGCAGAAAATATAGATCCTGCCCCAAATAAACATCTCTTCCCTTGGTCTCACACAGAAATTGAAAATACCCAAGTCTTTTGAGTCCTCGAATACATGTTCTGCCTTTTTTCCATAAGGCCTCTGAAACCAGGTGAACTTTTCCCGGGGCAGTTAGCTTCACAGCAAGAAAACAGTTCGCCAGTCAGAATCTGACATCTAGCCCCGGCCACGACTGACCCTTTATCTCGGCCAGCTTGCTCCACCCTGGCCACAGCTTAAGCCCTCACCCCTAATCGAGACCACAGGCTGCCCTAGATGCTGGCCACTGTCCCACACATGTTCAGCACTGGTCAGAGGGTGGATGGCTCGGGAAACCTGGTCAAAGCACCAGTAATGACCACTGCATCACAGTATAGTTATTAACAATAAAAAATAACACATGGGGCCTGCTTGCCCAACAGGGGTTTGGCATAAAGGGCTTCCAATAATTCTCAATTAACTATCAGCCCAGGTCTAAAGGCACCCCCAAAGCTTGTAAAACCTCACCCCAATCCTCCCACTTTCTCTCCTTCGCATCCCCAAGGCTCACCCTTCTCTGCCATGTGATCACACACACAGGCCTCCTTACTTCTTCTGTTCCCCTGGAATGGCCTTCCTCCTCCCTACCCCGTTCTCGGGGAGCTCACCAAGACCTTGCCTCCCTGGAGAGGTCTCCAGAGCCCATGGGGGCTCGCCCAGTCCTGGCCCACTGACCCTCTCTGGTAAGCTCCACCAGCCCCAAGAGAGCAAGCAAGCACCCAACAGAGCATTTCTTGCCAGGTGAGGGAGGTCAGGCCAGACCATCCTTGGGGGTGAAGGTTGGATGGCAGCGGACGGTCACCCCCACAGGCACGCACATCCGCACACATTCACCAAGTGTGTTTATAGAGTTCTGGTGCAACTGTAAACTTGGCTTGCTCTGGCTGCCCCCAGGAGAGGGAAAACCATAAACACCTCTTGCTCCAGCCAGTTCCCCCCTACAAGGCAAGTCACCCCCCAAGACTTGGACACTCCACCATTACAGGGAACTGGCTGTACTCATCTACTTTCTACTTGGTGAACAACGCCTGACCTCCTGGACCCAATATAGGGGCAGGGCTCCCAGAGTCCTGCTCATGGTTCTCCAGGGCCTTTGCCCCAGCTGTCCCTGCCCCTGGGAATGCCTCACACCCCTTCCTCCCCCTTCCCTTCTCCCATCCATACCTTTACAATCCTGAAAAGGCCCACTTTAAAGCTCACCTCCTCTGAGACACTTCCACTGATCTCCTTGATTCATAGTGAGTACTTCCTGGAAGGGGCTTTGAGATTAAAAAAGCGTCTGTGGGCTAAGACCTAATATTTCACTGTTAGAAATTCATTCTATTGGGTTAAGCATTGCTCTCTCCTTGGCAAGTGTTTTCCCACCAGGTCCCTGGATATTTATGTACATGTGCCACATCAAAGGCAGCTGGTATGGAGGTGGGCACTGCCCTGTGGCCCTGAGTTCTGGCTCTAACTCTTCAGCTCCCTGCTTGGGAGGCTCAGGCCCCTCTCTGAATGCACAATGAGGGGGATGGGCCTGAAAATTTCTACAGTCCCTCCAGCCCCAGTAGCCAGTGGTTGCTCCTTCCAATCAAGGTTTTTATTGGGAAATCACACACTTGACCTTGCCGCTTTGAAATGTTGCCACAACTTTAAAGGGAAAGAAAAGTCCTCACAGGCTGGGGCCTACAGTGTGATGAAATTAGGCTAGACATGCAGAGGAACTTCCAGACTGTGCATTACAAGGCATAGCAAAAACACTGAATGTCTCTTCTGGGAATCTTTAAAATGCAAGAAAGATATTCCCCAGTGAGTCTGACTTTGCCGGATGGTAAAGGCTCTTTTATTATTGTTATTAAAAGGAAGGAGAGTGTGACCTCTCTCAGAGCCTGGAGGAGGAGGGGCGGGCGTTGATGGAGTTCCTGGAGCCGGAGGATAGAGAGCTGAATGGGCCCAGGGCCTCACCCCACCTCCTCCATTGTCCCCCATTCCTCTTAATGAAGGCTCAAACCAGAGCAGCCAATGAGGCTTGGAAAATCTGCCTCTTGTCTGAGGGGATTTTCCATAAATCTCCTTTATTCAGGCGGCGACAGCCCCGTGCCCTGTGGAGGGAGGGCTGCCTGGCTCCTGGGGACCCTCGTTAAGAGCAGGTGATTTCTGGTCAGCTCCGTGCTCCTCCTGGCCCCTCAGCAGCCTGGGGGGCTTCAGGGAGCAGAGACCCACAAGGCCTCCCAGGAGCCATCTCCAAGGAAAATGACCTCGGGCCCCTTCAGGCCTCAGGGAGAAGGAAGAGGACACTAACTCACCAAGTGCAGGGCAGTTTTTGAGGGTTATTTTGCATAAATTTGCTTGCCACCCATTCAAGGTCTCCCTTGTGAAACTTTACAGACCTTGCTTGACTATGGAAGCCAGTAGTCACAAGCAGTTATTAGAAATTTTTAATTAATTAAAATTAGATTTTAAATATTTAGTAACGCAAATGCATAGTTTAAATGCTTAAGAGCCACATGTGGCTAGTGGCTACTTGTTTTCAACAGGGCAGATATAGAACATTTCCACCATCACAGAATGTTCTATTGGACCACGTTGGGTATAGCTGACATTAAGCAGAGCAACCTTTTGAAGAAAGGGATGGGCCCCTCTCAGGGCAGACATTCAGGCATCAGCAATAGGAGTAGGCCTCTTGTGCTGACATAGGAGAAAGTTCCAGGGACTCAGGGAGCCCCAGTCTGAGGGAGACACAGCCCTGCCCCCAGGGAGCCCCAGTCTGAGGGGGACACAGCCCTGCCCCCAGGGAGCCCCAGTCTGAGGGGGACACAGCCCTGCCCCCAGGGCGCTCCCAGACCAAAGAGGGTTAAATAATTCCTTGGCCAGACCTTGTTTTCCTGAGCAGGTGAGGAGGAAAGGGTCCAGCTGTCACTTAGCGGGCTCATTAGTGATGTCTGAGGGGGCCTTGCCTTCCCCAAGGATAATTATTAACAGGCCTCAGGTGTGAGGAGTGTGCAGCCTGGGCCCCACCCTCTGACAGGGCCAGCTGGGCATCCTGGGGGGCCCAGAGCCCAAAGCCGCCGCTGCCCCCCCCCATCCCAAAATATTCCCAGGCCTGAGTCATGATACCACCTGGCCTGGCTATGCTGCCCCTCACAGCCCCCACCCTGAGCCAAGCCCTGCTCCATGTTCGGTAACTTGGACTTCCAACTGCGGGCAGGGAGCTGCCTGGAAAGCTGCCTACCTGATCAAGGAATGGAAACTGTTCAGCCTTGGGGAGCCATCCCTGAAGCCTCATTGGGGAAGGCCTGATACCCCCAAACCTGGGCCACAGCCTCTTGCTTCATCAGCAGGAATTTTCCATATTTGCTGAGATTTCTGTTTGCCTTCCTCATTAGCTCAACAGGCACCGATGGAAAGATGACTAAGGTAATTAATGACTGACCGTGACCAGGACAGAGGGGCCAGGCCGGGAGAGGGTGGCAGGGGCTGGAGTGCGGCTGGGGAAGCTGTGAGTCAACCAGAAAGTGTGAGCACCAGGCCTGCAGCAGGCCCGGGAACCGTGACCCTGAGGGGAGGGGGCCCAGGGCAGACCCATGGGAGTCTGGGGCCAAGGGATCAAGTGACATCTTCAGCCTCGTTACCATGGAAATGGCTCCAAACCAAAGCTGCCTTCTCCCAAAGAGGGGGTGAGCCCCTGGGTGGGTCAGCGGGCCTGAAAAGGTAGAAGCCAATTCTCCAACCACAGATGGGGCCCCTCCACAGCCCGAGCCAGCCCTCAAAGGGCTTATGTTCTCTGGGGTATTGCCAAGGGAGTGGAGTCCCACTGCAAACCCAGGCCCACCACCAGGGAGAGAGCCCAACTTGAACCTCTCACTGATGGGTCTGGGGGAGGGTGTCTTAGAAACTTCTTCCTGTGGCACACCCCAGGCAGATCCCAGCCATCACCTGCTGCAGTAATTCCTTCTTCTTTTGATCACATACCCCTTTAACAAAAAGTATGTGACATACACCCGATAATATGTATATTTATTTATAAATAATTTACATGTACTACCATACTGATAAATTACATATGTTATTAAAAAATAACACAATAGACGTTTTAAAAAGATAAAAGAAAACCGAGGTAAGTTTCCAATGCCTTCCCATGTATTGATGGGCCAGTCTTGCCCACCCTGTTTTGGAGACCACTGATTTACTTAAAGACTCTGGGTGACACATTTCCAACTAAGCTCCTTAAATAAGCAAGTCTTCCTACCTTTGCGAGATTCAGCATCATCAGCCAAACCTCCTGGTTAGTGTTAAGATTAGTTGCTATCTCAAAATTAGTTTGCACTTGAGCTGACCCTCATGCTAGGCTAGAGATGGTGGTGGAGCTGGTGATATCAGCTTATGATATGGCTCAGAGCATCCTCATGTGCTACAGACGTTGCTGTGCTGTTCCTTCTAGCTGGAATGATGCCCTGACACCTTTCTTCACCCTGAAAACTTCTACTCAGCCTTCAAAACCCCAAAACTGTGTTCTCCAGGATTTCTCTCCTGAATCCCAGGCTAAGCTCCTACAGCCCAATGTGGATCTCCCATCCTGGCATTTACTGCACTGCACTGCAATGATGCTTTTAACCCTCTACCTCCCACACTATACTGTGAACTCCTAGAGGGCAGGGGATTGCTTTATTCATCCTTGCATCCCCAGCTATCAGCATATGTAGACATGGTCATGCTTACCCAAATCCCCTCAGAACTCACCATTCAGACACTTCTAGCTTCGAGGCTGCTTGGGTTGGTGTGCTGGCAGGCCAGGAGAGCCAGAGGATTTTCACCACCTGTCCCCTTTCCTGGGAGCCCTCAACCTATGACTGCAGGGATTGGGAAATAAATACCCCAGCTCCTTGCCACCCAGGTGGGTATCCCTGAGGTGAATGTTCTCCATAGTTCTCCATAGTCTCCCAAAGGTTGCCAGCACGAATGAGCTCCACTGGAGCTCCTGCTCAGTAATACACATTTAACTGTTTTCCTTCCTTGCCATGCCTCACTTCCCAACCTCCTTGCCAGTGTTTTATGAGATCACCTCCCAAATAAACTACGAGCATGCAAATCCGTATCTCAGGAGCTAGCCTGAAACACTGACATATATTAGGTGCTCTATATGTTCTGATTAATGAGGATTCATTGAGCAGCTTTTATGTTCCAGGCACTGGGATGTAGCAGAAGGTTCCTGAGGAGCTGGACTAAGTCAGGCCATTAAAAATGGACAGGGTTGGAACCAGCAGACAGGTGTGGAGATGGAATTCCTGTTGGAATGAAGGGCACATGCAAAGGGGAGGTGGGGAGGGGATGTGTGGATGGAATAAAGACCTGCGCAAGGAGGATGCGCTGAGGGACACATCTTATTCCTGCTCCAGGGGGTTTTCCTCAGGCTCCTCTGGCATGAGCCCTGAGCCCTGGCAGCTAGACTTGGAGCTCAGCATCTTGGGGGAGGGGTTCCTGATGGATTCCATACCCTGGCAGATGAGCAAGCCCCCCTTCCTGCCCCCACCCTTAGGAGAAATCCTCGTTAAGAGCTTTCTCAAGACAAGCAAAAAAAAAAAAGGGATTAGGCTGACTTCTGGTAGGGCAGGTCCGGCACCTGCCCCCTCTCCCCATGTCTGGAGAAGGGAGGGAGGTGGAGGGGAAGAAGCTGGGGATTCTCCCAGTTCCTCAGCTGATCATTAGGTGCAATTACAAGCATGCGGGAGACAAATCTGAGCACGCAGAGTGGGCCCTGTGGTGTCCCTGGTCTGCCCTGGCCTCTGGGGGTCTGTGGTGGTGGCAGCTGTAGCAGTGACAGCCATGCTGGGCACCCACACTCACCTCAGTTGGAGAGGCCTGTGGGCAGAGGGCAGACACCTCATCCCAAGCCTGGCTGTGCCACCTGCTAGCCAGGTGACCTTGGCTGAGTTCCCTACCCTTCCTGCGACTCAGTTTCCCCAGCTATCTGATGAGGAAACTGAACGCTGTCTAGGGTTTCTTCAGTCTGGGGTTTTACGTTCTAAGCCTAGGAATATGCTTCTTGCCCTGTGTCTTCAGTCCCAAGATTCTGGAGTTCTGCCCCCCCCCAAGTCTCAAACTAAGCTGCTCTGGGGTCCCAGGCTGGGGCCAGGGCATTGCTGACCTCAGGCCAGAGCCTGACCCTAAGGGCAGAACCCTCAGTGCACACATACACACTCACACACACAAATATCGCCATGCCTGTAACAATGTGTTATACACATGACAAAGGCTCTGACAGTGCAGAAGGAAGGAGGCCCAGCACTGGAACACATGGGCAGGTTCCAGGGGGAGAGGAGCCTACCCTAGGGTCTTTTCTGAGCCCCCTGCCATATTTAGGGTCAGGTTGCCTCTGGCAAGCCTCTCCTTAGAGGAATGAATCTCAGGAAAGAGAGAGGCGATCCCTAGAGGCAAGAATAGATTCACAAAGAACAAATCAGGGAAAACCAATGTCATTTTCTTCTTCAGGGGGTGTCTAGTCCTGAGGGAAGCTGCAGATAAAGATTCCAGTGAGACTGATGGAGGCTTCAGCTCCTGTTCATTCACTGGAGCCCCCACCCCCACCCCATCTTGTGATTCTTCTATTCCATAGATGATGGCGAAGAGAACTGGGCCAGTCTTTGGTGGTGGAGGTTAGACCTTGGGGAAAACTTCCCCACTGATGTGAGGTCCCAGGGACTCAGTGCTGTCCTAGGAGATGGTTCTAACTGCTGAGCAGACCCTACCCCACCCACCCACAGGCGTGGGGAAGCCAGTGTGGCCCTTCCAGGTGCCTTTGGATTTGAAGATTATTTGGATGGTTCCTGCTGCAGCTAGAATTGCTCTCTTGGCCTGTTGTCTATGGGTGACAGTAAATAAGGTCAGATTCTTGGGCCCTGCCCGGACAGCATGGCCTGGGAAATCCTTCCCTACCCGACAGAATGCTGCACCCCACCCTCATACCCCAGCCAGACAGCTTGTAAATAAAAGCATGTCCACATGAAAAAATTCTAAGATACAACTTTTCACTTCTCAGATTGGCAGACATCCAAAAGAAAAAAAAATGGTAACACTTTGTTGGCAAAGCTGTGGGAAAATAGTCACGTCGGGAATCGATGCTGCAGATATACCTAGTACATATGAAGTGACCGAAATGATGCATGCATGAGATTATTCACCACAGCATTTTTTTTAAAAACTAAAGATGAAAATAACCTAACTCAAACAGGGCTATTGGATCAGCCAGGCGATGGAATACTATGCAGCACTTAAGAAAGGATTAAGACATTCTCTAGGTACCATTATGAAAAGTTCCCCAAGATGGAATCCTCCAAGAGGAAGAGGAATGATACAGAATGGTATGTGAAGTACACTCTTTTGTGAAGAAAAGGGGGAAAATAAAAATGTATATTCTTTTTTTCTTCCAAAAATAGAAAATGTAAAAATCATGACTTTCCTTAAGACAGTGTAAAAGAATCAAGAGCCCTGGGACTCAGGAGCCTGGAACTTGTCCTGCCCACTTTTCCGGCTTGGAATGAGGAGCAAATGAGGTAATGTGTGAACACCAAGAGCTCTAGACACTGACACCGACAAGGGGAAGGCATGGCTAGAGCCTCACTGAAATTAATTCTGGCTCGTGGCCCCCACCCTCCCACCCCAGGGCCTTCTCACGTCACTACTAGCCTCAGGAAATGAGTTTAAGCACACTGCCCCTCCATTCCCAAACCCTTGTCTGGGTTGCCGGCCTCATTAGAGCCAACTGTCCTGGACCAATGAGGAAAGAGCAGAAGTGGGGCTTAATATGTAGATGAGGAGGCAGGTAGGGCAAAAGAACCAGATTGTCCTTCAAAGGAAAAAGAAAAAAAAAAGCTTGTATTCTTGTGGTCAGTCCACTGTTCACGTTTCCAGTGGTGATTTGGCTTTGGAGAGGGCCATCATGCTAACGAGGATGCTCTCCATCTGAAAGTTATTGGTCATATTGTTTTCTTTGCATTTAAACTGCAAATCAATTTTGTTTTTGTTTTTTTGCATTGTGTAAAATCTAGCAGTGAGAGGTGTTTTATACCTAGCTTTATGTTTGCACATCTCTGTGTAAAACTGATTCAATACTGGGGTACCCTGAAGATTTTTTCCCTTTAAATGAGGTCCCAGACATTATTAGTGGTTGAGAAAAATTGATTTGATTATGAGCATCTTGAGGGCCTGAGAGGGGTCTTTTGTTTTCTTTTCTTTACTTTTTTTTTTTTTTGGCATCCTAATAGGAACACAGTAGGTACTTAGGAAATGTTTGCTGAAATAATCGTGTAGGAATCTAGGAGGGAAGCTGGTGAGGTCCTGCCACCCTCCCTCCCCAGTTGATTGCAGCTGGCAAGGAGGCAAGGGTTCCATCTTGGGGGTTGCAAGTGGGCAGGGTGCAGAGCTGAGGTCCGGCCTGCGTCCTCCCAGCACCTGCCTCGGTGCACACCCTCTTCCCCCCTTGGACCTCTTGTTTCCTGCCTGGGAATGGGGAGCAGACCACTGCCGAGGCCAGATGTGCAAGCCTCCGCCACCCCCAACCAGTCAATGGGAATGCGTTCCTGAGATAGGGGTGCGATGGCTGGAATGTGAGGGCCCAGAGGCAGTGATGGACCGCGCCAGCCCAAGAGCAGAACAAATATTGACCCTGAGTGGGGCAGCCTCTCAAAGGCCCTCCACCGGATGCCTCTCGCTGTTCCCCTATCTCCACCACCCTCACGGAGGGGGGCCTCCAGCCCTGGGAGGCAGCGTGGGGGTGGGGTGAGGAGGGTCCTGCCAGCGCCCGAGGCCGAAACCCAGGCCCAGACACCCCAAGTGGGCATCATGTGGCATCCTTGCTGCTTCTGGAGTGGGGTTCCAGGTATTCCAGGCTACTCCTCAGGTTTGGCTGTGGCTCTCCAACCTGGATGGGGGCCGTACCTGGAACAAGATGTGGGCCTCCCTGGGCCAGGCCAGGCCCCAATGCCCCATGGAGGCCCTTGTCCTGGCTCATTCATTAAAAAAGAACCCCCCATGGACAACTGAATAGCTGTCAACTGCTCTTCTAAGTATCAATAATGATAATGAGAAATAACACTTATTAAAAGCTTTCTGTGTGCCAGACACTGTACTAAAAGTTATACATATGTTTATACATAAACTCATTTAATCCTCACGACAACCTTAGGAGGTATTTTTTATCCCCATTTCGTAGATGCAGAAATTGAGTCACAGAGAGCATGAGAAATGCCAAATAGAGAAAAATACCTCAATTACCCCATGTCATTCAGTCTGTGGGTGCAGAAACACGGAGATGGGAGGTCCCCACCTCCTTTTAGGGATGGGAGACTGAGCTGCTGAGGGGGGTGTGATTTGTACCAGGTCACCCCAGGCTGCAGGGCAAGCATGTGGAGGCAACGGTGCTGCCTGTGAGCAGACATGCCCGAGGAGCAGACTGCTGACCTGGCAGTCCCGAGGTCCTGTCTTCCAAGAATCCCAAAGGCTTTGTTTTCTTCTCCTGCAGGCTGGCTACTCTGGGCAAATACCCCCACCCCTCCCTCCACCCAGTCGAACATCTTTCTCTCCCCCCACCTCCCCCACCCCATCTCTGACGTTTCCTTGCATCACTCCAGCAAATCGCCCCCTCTTCTGTGGCTTCTCCAGTACGTTTCAGACAAACTTCCACGAGCCTTAGTTTCCCACCTGCCCAGTGAGGGCACTGCACTGGATGATCCCCAAGCTCCCTCCCTTGCCAGCTCTGAGGGGCTGGGAATCTCAGACTCTACTTCTGTGCTCTATGAAATGGGTGCTGGCTGCTCTCCCTGCCCCGGCCTTACTCAGACCCTGCAGGCAGCTGGGCCTCCCTCTCAGCCTCACAACCAGGTTGGGAGGAGGCCAAGAATAGAGACGAGAAGACAGAAAGGGAAGGGGATCTCAGAAGAAGGAGACACCCAAGAAGAGTTTTACTCCACTGCCACCCCCATTCCCCCAGAATTCATCATTCTGTTTCCACACACTGTTCCAGCCTCCAAGGCCTGGCCTGGACCCCTAGCACCCCTCTGCAAGTGGGTGCACCTCAGAACCTGGGCTCCCCTCAAGGGTGCTGGGGAGCCCTGGCCCCTGCCAGCTCTGCTCAGATGAACAAGTTGCTGAAGGCAGTGCCCTGTGATCAGAAGGAAACAGCCTGTGTGTGTCTCGTCCCACCCTGTCCCGGGCATGCCCTGGCCTTCCCAGGTCAATGACCTCTGGAACCCGAAGAAGAGGCAGAAGCTCCCCTCACCCCTCTGCTGGTCTCCAGGCCAGACTCCCTGAACACATCCTTGAGCAGGGAGAAGCCGCCAGGGCCCTCCGCTCAGTCTTCACAGCCCACGTGCCATCTGGGCAAAGGGCAGGGCAGCCCCCCAGAGCCCCAGAGTGCCTGTGGGGAGCGCCCCACCTTCGTCCCAGCCCGGCCCAGGCCTCAGTCTGAAGCAGCA
Source organism: Bradypus variegatus (assembly GCA_004027775.1). Taxonomy (NCBI): domain Eukaryota; kingdom Metazoa; phylum Chordata; class Mammalia; order Pilosa; family Bradypodidae; genus Bradypus; species Bradypus variegatus. Next base: position 20,374 of record PVKY010003478.1, read on the forward strand.
GGTTGAGGGTGTGGGTCTTGGGGGGAGGGGGAGCTGAGGACCAAGGAGGCCCCGGTCTCCCCATGCCCTCAGGACATGCATTCCCTGGCTTCGGGAGAGGTTGGAGCCATGGAGGGACACACAGACAGCTTCCGGGAACAGGAACAAGTACTCGGAGGAACTAAGTGTTGACACTCTGAGCAGGTGGGGAACTAAGGAGGTTTCCTGGGGTGGGAGGGGAGCCAGGTGCAGGGCAGAAGTGGCTACTTCAGAACCCAGAGGAAATCCTTCCGTCTCCCAGAGGAGTTGGGCTTGGAAACACCCTGTGGAATGGACTGTGTTTCCTCCTTCAGACAGGGAGCTCCCTGAGGGCAGGGGCTGTGTCTCCTTTCTCAGACAGGGGGTTCTCTGAGGAATGGGAGGAGGCTGTGTACCACAACAGACCAGAAGCTTCTAGAACAGGGACTCAGAGTCAAGAACAGAATCTAAAGAGGCCAATTCCAAGCCATAACCAGAAAGAAGTCACTTTTTTTTTTCCATTCAATTTTATAGAAAATAATGCTTCACACATATTTTGGACATCAAACCAAATTCAGCTGGGCCTTCAAGCTCATCTATTCTGAGAAATTCACATCTTTATCAACCATGGAGGTGGTGGTGGGCGGACCGAACAATTAAATATTTCTTCTCACTTGTTTTTTTTGTTGTTGTTTTGTTTTGTTTTTATTTTTATTTTTTTAATTCAGTTTTATTCAAACACATGCACATAACATACAGTCATCCATGGTATACAGTCAACCGTTCACAGTATGATCATCTAGTTATGCGTTCATCACCACAATCTATTTCTGAACATTTTCCCTATGTCAGAAAGAATCAGAACAAGAATAAAGAATAAAAATGAAAAAAGAACACCCAAACCATCCCCCCATCCCATCCCATTTGTCATTTAGTTTTTATCCCCATCTTTCTACTCATCCATCCATCCATACACTAGATAAAGAGGGTGTGATCTACAAGGTTTTCACAATCACACTATCACCCCTGCAATCTACATTATTATATAATCATCTGCAGGAGTCCAGACTGCTGGGTTGGTGTTTAGTAGTTTCAGGTATTTACTTCTAGCCATTGCAATACATTAAAACCTAAGAGGTGTTTTCTATATAGTGCATAGGAATGTCCACCAGAGTGACCTCTCAACTCCATTTGAGATCTCTCAGCCACTGATTCT
>PVKY010003479.1:0-21591 GCA_004027775.1 Bradypus variegatus
GCCCCCACAACCCCCTGGGCCCCACACCTCCTAGACCTCACCCCGCCTCCTACAACCTCCCCACTCCCCCAGCCCCTCATTCCACCCTTGTCCCCTTGTCCCCCTTGCCACTCCACATGCTCACATCCTCTTCCTTTCTCTGTTGGACTGTCAGACTCTCAGGGGGCAGCCAGGTGCTTGGGGGGTGTGCAGGCACCCATGCAGGTCTCACCGAGGGCTGCTGGGGACCTGAGAGGGCGGGTGCCCGGCCGGGCGTCGGGAGCCCCAGGTGGGCAGCAGGACATGGGCCAGCGGAGATGGCGGGCAGTGTGGGCAGGGAGAATGGATGCCAGGCTGGCCGGGCCTCAGGCCTGATGCCACCTGCCTGTCCCCCACCGGTCCCCCGCTGGTCTGCCCACTGTCCCACTGGTCCCCCGCTGGTCTGCCCACTGTGCCCAGGAGAACCTGCTGCTGTCTGTGCTGCCGGCCCACATCTCCATGGGCATGAAGCTGGCCATCATTGAGAGGCTCAAGGAGCGGGGGGACCGCCGCTACCTGCCAGACAACAACTTCCACAGTCTCTACGTCAAGCGACACCAGAATGTCAGGTGAGCACAGGGGCAGCGTGTGTGTAGGCGGGGCGCCCGGGGCTGTGCCTGTGTGGGCAGTGTCCCCCTGGGCTGGGCCCATGACCCCCCAGCCCCGGGGCCCCACAGGAGGCTCAGACCCGGCTCACCCAGTGATCGGGGAGAGGGGCAGAGACCCAGCCCTCCATGGCCTTCCCCGGCCCCTCCCTGGGCTCCGTCCTGTATGTTTTCTGAGGGGTGGGAGCAGATCAGGGTTCTTAAATCTGAGCCCTCCAATTGGGCCTGGGGGAGATCCCAGAGGCCCCTTACATTGCAAAACTCTGTGTGAGCAGACATGACTGTTGGGAAGAAAAGGGACTAACTTTCAAATGATTCTGAAAGGGGCACGTGCCCTACCCCCAAAAGGAAATACCTCCCCAGCCCCCACCCAGGGCTAGGCGAGTGACTGCCAGGTACCTCCCATCCTCTCACCTGTTCGTGGCTGATTTGAAGGGGCTGCAGGATCTTCCTTGCAGGTGGATGTGCATCCTGTGAGCTCCCCCCTGAGTGGTGGGCTCTGCCTCTGGGCTGTGGCCCAGCCAGGAACTCAGAGGCCTGGAGCCAGGAGATCTGGTGCCAGAGATGGCTCTGGCTGCCAGCGAGTCTCAGCCTTCCCGCACCTCAGTTGGGCTGTCATAGAATGGGAGCCCAGAGTGGTGTGTGCGGGCTGGACTGTGTAGCGTGGGCCTTGGAGCTTGGCTTCACAACTCACCAGGGGGTTTCATTCTGAACTCTGTGCTTACGGTGGACATCCAGGAACAGGAAAGGAGAAGGATTTGTGTCGCCAGACCTCTGCCTGCGAGGGTGCTGGTCGGCCCTCTGCAGCAGCTGGGGTCCTGGGGCGTTTGAAAGGCCCTGCCTTCTTCGGGGTTTGCTCCAGTTTGCTGTAACATGAAGCCTCTGGCACTATAGTTCATCTCTGTGGCCAGAAGCTTCTGTCCTTTCCCTGTGGAGGCTGGTGGGGAACAAGGTGGGGCCCAGGTGGGTGAGGCCCTTGGCTCAGGGTTGGAGGGTGCTCAGGGGCTCTGACCCTCTGCTGCCCCCCATCCTGCAGCATCCTCTATGCAGACATCGTGGGCTTCACGCGGCTGGCCAGTGACTGCTCCCCCAAGGAGCTGGTGGTGGTGCTCAACGAGCTCTTCGGCAAATTTGACCAGATCGCCAAGGTGAGCCCCTGGCCGTCCGGCTGTCCCTCGTGGCTGCCCCACCTCTCCCTGCTGTTGACCCTGAAGTCAGGAAAGTGCCCCACCCCCGTTGTATCCCCAAGGGTGCTGTGTGCCCCACACTGTGCTGGGATTGGGGCAGGGAGGCCTGGGCTGAGTTTTAGCATTCAGTTGGGAAATGCTTCCAAGTGCCTCTTACGTGCCAGGTGGGGGGCAGGAATCCTGGTCCAGGGAGACTGGCGGCATGCCTGGGGGACACCTGTGGGCTGTGGGAGCTCCACTGGGGCTCGGGGAGCTGTCTGGAGGAGGTGATGGCCCTGTCCTCCCTGTGGAGGCCAGCAGCCTCTGCTTCCCTGGAGCCTGGGAAGACAGCTGGATGCTGAGCCTGTCCCAGGCCTCCCAAATCAGGCTCGGCCTTTTAACCAGACCCCGGGAGAATCGTGTGCACGGTAAAGTTTGAGAAACCTAAAAGGAGACCTGAAAGATGCAGAGGAAAGGGAACAGTGTTCTGGGCAGGGAACAGCATGTGCAAACATCCAGAGTAGAGAGAAAGCTTGGTGTGTTCATGGAATGTGCGTAGTTCAGTGTGACTGGGATAGGTCACGAGGTCAGGTGTGCAAGGACCCGAGGACTGAGGCAAGAAGTGGGGACTTGACCTGAGGATGCTGGGGAGCATGGGTGGTGCCAAGCAGGGGAGGGACATTGGGCAAAGAGGGGCTTCTGGGTTCTGCTGAGTAGGCCGGGATCTGATAACCAGATAGGCTTGCCTGGGGTCTGGGGTCTCATTTATTTCCTATTTTGTCCTCATGAGTAGTACCCAGCTCAGGGTGTGTGTGTGTATTTGTGTGTGTGTGTGTTGTCAGGGTACTAAGTCATTCATTCATTCACCAAATACCTCCTGAGTCCTGCTAAGCTCCAGGCTCTGAGCTAGCTGGGGCCTTGGGCCTGCCCTCAAGAGGACAGGGTCCAAGGGAGCCTGGGGGTCACCTAGACCAGGCTGCGGTGGTCAGGCCGGGCTTCCTGGAAGAGGGGCAGCCAAGTGAAGCCTAGGATCCAAGGCAGAGCCGCTGTGGCCTGGCCGCATATTTGAATCGCATGGGAAGCTTCAGTAAAGCACAGTCCGAGTTTTTAAGAGCCCCCGACAGGTCATTGTCCGTGTGGAGAATCACTAGGCTAGACCCCGGTGGGAGGGAAATCCTGACCCTACTAGGGGAACCTTTTCTTGTTCAGAGCTGCTCAGCCCTGTGGGGTACTCCCTTACCAGGCTTGAGCTCCCCGTTCCAGGGGGTAACCAAACTGTGGCAGGACACAGGGTGGTGTGCAGAGGTGTCCTGCTCAGGACACGGGGCACTGAGCGCCAGGACAGGTCTGGCTGGAGCCTTCTGTCAGGAGCTGTGTGACTTCTCCTGACCCCGCAGTTGGGGGCCCCCAGAAGTTATGCCATATGTGGGGTAGGGACCTGGTCAGGCCCTGCTGGTCCTTTCTCTGCTGCGAAGCTCGAGGATCTGCCTCCCCTCTTGCACAGCCTCCCCTTCTGGGCAGGCCAGGTGAGCAGCCCCACGGTACAGGTGGGAAAAGGGAGCTGCGGCAGGTGCCGGCCTCCCAGCTACAGCACCCAGCCTCGGTCCCAGCCAGAATTCAGAATTGTCACTTCCCCCTGAGAGCTAGGGCCTGCGGGGTCTCCTCCACAGCTTGCCAGGTTGTGGCTGAGACACAGCGGGCCTACCTGCTGTGGGGAGGAGCCGCCTGGGAGCGTGGCCTCCTGCCCGGCTCTCCTGGGGCCCAGCCATCCCTTGGTGGAGAGCTGGGACTGGGCCCAGAGCGCAGGCCTGGACGGTAAGGGCGGCCAGAGCCCTGAGCCTGCGTCTGCCCCCCCTCCATGCTTCCTGCTCCTTTTGAGGAAAGCCACTGTCCTCCCATCCCTCTGGCCACTCAGAGCTTGTGCCCGGCTGGAAGCACCTGGCACACACTCAGGTGGGGTCATTGGAGGAGGGTTTAGCAAAGGACTATTCATAAAAGTGTGGGCAGATTCTAGGAGAGATGGTGTCACACCCAGGTCAGTGTGGCTGGGCTGTTACCCCAGCCCTGGAGGGGCGTGGATCCTGGGGACTGAGGGGTGCCCTCGTTCCCCGAGTGAGCCTGCAGGAGGCCATGGGACATCGTGTCCTGACCCCATTGCCTCCCTCCCACCAGAGGCCAGGGCTGTCTGTTCATGTGCCCACGGGGGTCAGCGGAGCGGGGGCAGGGGTGGAGAGTGGGGCGAGAGGACCAAGGCAGAGGTCTGGTTCCTTCTTCAGACTTGCTACAACCCCACCCCGAGCCTCGGTCTGTGTGCCCCCATCTCCAAGGCCTAGCCAAGGGTCTCCGTGGCTGCAGCATGTCCTCCGGTAGACCCTTGGACAGCTGTCCCGGGCCTCCCCTTCCCCTCTGGGGCCATTTCCCCATGTGGCCCTGGCCTCACTTTTCCCTGACTCCTCTCTCCCCACCCCTGTCTTTCCTCTGCTCCCCTCTACCTCCCATACCCACCCAGCAGCCCAGCCCTCTCTTGGGTTACCTTATACCCACAGACCTCTCGGCTTACGGCACCCACTACCTCTCTGCCCTCATCTCCCGTGACTTGCTCCATGTCAGCCACTCCGGCCTCCTCGCTGTTTCTCAAACCTGCTGCAGCCTCAGGGCCTTTGCACGGGCTGCTCTTCTGTCTGGAATGTTCCTCCTCCTTCTGAGACAGGCAGAGCTGCTTCCTCCATTTCTCTGGGTCTTTGCTGAAATGCCACCCTCTCCGAGAGGCCTTCTCTGGCCTCCAGGGAACATCTCCCCTCCCATGTCTCATTTTTCTCCTTAGCACTTACCACTTTCAGGTGTGCTGTAGATTTTGTTTATCATGTGTCGTGCCCAATGTGAGCTCAACGGTTGCAAGGATTTTGTTCACTGCTCACCTGGCCCGGGACTGGGCACTCAGTAGGTGCTCAAGCATTGCACAGACAAGTGAAACAAAGGCAGCCCCGCCCACAGAGGCACGCGGGTGGCTGCCCTGAGTGACACTTCTTCCCACCCCTGCTGCTTGGCTGGGGCTTCCTCCTGGAGAGCCTCCTGTTCTCCCGATGCTCTCCGCAGCCAGAAGAGTCTTTTGGTGGCTGGGGCACTGGGGGCAGCCCCTGGCCAGGACACAGCCTGGCTCGGCAGGGTGGGGCGTGGGTGTAGGCCAGTGTGCCTGACCGCTGGCCCCTGGCCCCGCTGACCGGGCCTCCCTGGGCCCACAGGCCAACGAGTGCTTGCGCATCAAGATCCTGGGCGACTGCTACTACTGCGTGTCGGGCCTGCCCGTGTCCCTGCCCTCCCACGCCCGCAACTGCGTGAAGATGGGGCTGGACATATGCGAGGCCATTAAGTAGGTGCCGTGGCCGGGCCCGGGGCGGTGGGTCCTGTCCCCGTGAGGGACTCCTCCTGCCTCCCGGGGTGTGGGGGGCAGGCAGGCATCACCCCCATTTTACAGATGGGGACACATAGGCTCAGGAGGGCTCAGTGGTTTCCCCGGGTCACTCGGCCAGCCGGGAGGTCTGAACCCTCTGCACCTTCCCCCGGGCCCACCTGTGACAGGGCCCCGAGTGCAGAAAAGGGTCTCAGAAGCTCAGAGCTGGGCAGCTGGGGAAGGGGCCGGGGGGCTGTGTCTCAGCGTCAGCAGAGGGTTTCGGGGCAGGCAGCAGGGGGCGCTCTTGGACTTAGGGTCCGATGCCGAAGCCCCATCTGCTGCCGGCTCCCCTCTGAAGACGCCAGAGTCAGGGCACTGGCCCTCAGGGTCTCCCGGGCTCCATCGGCATCCTGCTCCCAGCGAGGTCCTCCGTGGTGAGGCTGATGGTGGAGGGATGGGTGGGCTCGGCCGGTGTTTGGGGCAGGCTGGGCCGCTGGAAATGTCGTGCACAGCTCCTGGGTGGGTTTGAAATCTTCAGGGTCTGTAGGGAGGCATTTTAGCCCAGGATCCTGAGCTTTAGTGCCCGGGGCAGTTGGACGACCCCTCCGTAGCCGGCCTTTGGGCCCAGGGGCGGCTGCACCGTCCCTCACAGGTCCGGGGAGCTGGGCTTCCCCGAGGAGGCCGTGTCGGCGTGCAATGGTCTCCCATGTGAGCTGGGCCTGCCCTGTTCCCGTGCAGCGCCCTCCCTCGCTCTGTCCCCACCCTGTGCCGCGCCCCACACCCAGGGCTGCGAGCCAATCCCGGAGCCGCGGGGCCCCCGGCAGCCTGGCAGTGGGGTGGGCTGACCCGGCCCCTCTGCCCCAGGCAGGTGCGGGAGGCCACGGGCGTGGACATCAGCATGCGCGTGGGCATCCACTCGGGGAACGTGCTCTGCGGGGTCATCGGCCTGCACAAGTGGCAGTACGATGTGTGGTCCCACGACGTGTCCCTGGCCAACAGGATGGAGGCGGCCGGAGTCCCGGGGTGAGGCCTGGCTTGGCAGGCAGGCTTGGAGGGCCAGGGCCGGGGCTGGGTGGGAGGTGGGTCAGGGAGTGGGGCCTGGGGGTCAGGGGGTGGGGGTGGGGCCGGCTGGGGTCCCCTGCCCAGCCCTGCTCCCTGTGCCTCCCTGTGAGGGTGCCAGCCCTCCTTGGGCTCTGCTGCCCTGTCTGACTTGGTTTCCCCAGCCGAGTGCACATCACGGAGGCGACACTGAACCACCTGGACAAGGCGTACGAAGTGGAGGATGGGCACGGGCAGCAGCGGGACCCCTTCCTGAAGGAGATGAACATCCGCACCTACCTGGTCATCGATCCCCGGGTACGAGGGCTCGGGGGGCACGGGGGGCCTGGGGCTTCGGAATCCCCATGGAGGGGGAGTGTTTTACCTGCCAGGCTGTGAAGGGGGTCGGGGGCGGCCTGCGGGGCAGGAGTGCGCTCCCTGTCACTGGTGACGGCTTCCCTGGTCTCAGCGTCCTTCTCTGTGAAGCGAGATTGACAAGTGTGTCGGCGTCCCGAGGGGAGGGTGAGGCTCCCCCCAGGTGGGCACTTCCATGCACTCTAAACAGTCACCACCACTCGTTTATTTTCCATGAGGTCACTCCAGTCCCCCGATTTCCAAAAGACACATTTTCAAGACACACTTTGGGGAAAAATCAGGAAAGTGGGGAATGACCAGGGAACCTCTGGGGGCCTGGACTCTGACCCCCGCGATGTCCACTGCTCCCCCTCTCTGCAGGCTCCGCTCCTCGGGGACCCTGTTGGGGGCCAATCCCAAGCGGCAGGCTAGGTGGGGTCAGCCTGTCTACCTCCCACCCCGCAACCGCACCGGCCCTTCTTTTCCTCCCACGGGAGGCCAGCGTGTCTGGCGGCCCTCGGTGAATCACCCTTGGGTTTCGCTCAGGAATATTGGCTGTGGCAGGTGCTTTCCAGTTTCCTCTCGCCCTGGCCTTGGTGACTCAGGGCTGGGTCCCCTCAGCCTCTGCTCCTGTCCTCAGCATCCCTCTATCCCCCCGTGGGCCTCATCCGCTGGCCTTCCCCAGGGGCCTGTTTCCCAGGATGTGGGGAGTCCAGGACCCCTGTGGTGCCCGCCCGGTGCTGAGTTAGCTTTGGGGAAAAGCCCCTCTTGGGAACCTGTGCAAACCTTAAAAACTCAAGCCCCTTCCCCTGGACTCCTGCTGCCCTGAGCCCCCCACCACCACTCCCACCCCCTCTTCTCTCTCTCGAGCCACGGAGCCACCATCTGCCCCAGCCCTGCCCCTGCCCTGCCCTTTCCCTCCTCAGGGCCTTTCTTACCACTTACTGTCAATGTGAGCTCCATGGGGGCAGGCCCAGGGGTCCCTTCTCTTTGCTGGGCTGCCATCCCTGCACCTAAAGCCGGGCCTGGTGGGGAGCAGCTGCTCAGAGAGTGTTTGAGTGAATGAGGCACAGCTCCTAAGCCAAAGCCAGAGGAAGGCCTGGCCCCAAACCCCCCCCCCAGGGCTGCCAGATTAAGGAAATAAAAACACAGGATGCTCAGTTAAATCTGAGCTTCAGATAGACAGCAATTTTTTTAGTAAAGTATGTCCCATGCAATATTTCACTGGGCATCCTGTATTTTATCCAGCCAGTCTACCCCCATCTTTGATTTTATTTACTTCCGATCAGGTGATTTATTCCCATAGTGGAAGATTCAAAAGGGATGAAGGGCACATCGTGGGAAGTTTCCCTCCCACCCCTGTGCCCGGCCAGCCGTATCCCTCCCTAGGAAGACCCAGCGCTGTGAGTTTCTGTGATGGCCTCCCACAGAGATTATTATGCCCAAGCGCACAAATTGGGATGTCCTTGTTTCCCCTCCTTGAGCTTGCCACCCACGTGGTCTGGCCCTTTCTGTCTTCACCCAACAGCCCACCTTGGGGGCCTCCCCTCTCCCGCACACAGAGTGCGTCCTGCACTGTGCAGTGTCTGCTGAAGGGTGTCCCGACGTGTCTCCTGTCCCTGCTGGGAGGCTGTGGCTGTCTGCCAGCTCTGCTCTGGGACTCTGAGTGCCGCCCTGTCTGCCAGGTGTACAGACCTGGGCCCGGCTGCTGCTGGGGGGTGGGCCGTGCAGACAGGTGGTTGCTGGGGGTCCCCGTGCACACCCGCGCTTCCCCGCAAGAGCGTTTTCCCACGGGCCCCACTGCTCTGACCTAGCGCCTGTCAGTCACTCATGGAGCCGGGGCGGCCTCCCTGCCCTCTGCGTGGTGCCAGCGACCTTGGGTGGCTGGTGCCGACCCAGGCAGAGTGGCCTGCAGTGGAGGGAGGACAGACGTCTCGGGTTGCTCACCGCAGGCATGGTGCGTTCCTAGGGCTCTGGGTGCTCACGGGGCCAAGTTCCACAGCCTTCCCACTGGCGGGGGAGACAGACGTGTCTAAGGGTTGAAAAATGTTTCTCTCCCAAGAGGATGAAGCAGATTCCTTGTGATGTGAAGTTTCCAGGGAAGTCAGCACTTACGGCTTAGTGGGCACTGAGGCTGTAGATTCTTGTCCGAGGGGGCTGGGGAGTTGGGACTCTTGTGGGGGGCTGGGATAGGGGGTCTCTGCAGACCTCGAGATGACCTTGGGGGTCCACCCGCTCACTTTCCAGCCTAGCTGCCCACCCCAGCTGGGGAAGGCCCCAGACGTGCCGTTCTTATGGGGGATCTTGGCTCTGAGACAGCAGTTGTGGGCAGGGCCCTCGGGTCTACCCGAGAGGTGGTCGCCGCAGCCCCCCATGGAGTGCCTGGTTGAGGTGGCGCCACTCACGGAAACGGGCCGTGGTTTGCAGGGCAAGGGGCAGCTGGAGGTGGGTGTGAGGGGCCATGTGCAACGTGCCGAACCTCCTGGGCCCTGCTCCCGGAGCCCCCTGCATTCTGGCCCGGAGTGCCCTGGGTTTGAGCAAGCCACTCTGGGCAGCGCACGCCCCTCGAGGGGGCTGCCATTTCCCCCTCCTCGGTGAGGGCAGAAGGGGGTGTCAGGCCCGTGTCTGTGTCCGCCTGCAGAGCCAGCAACCGCCCCCACCCAGCCAGCACATCCCCAGGCCCAAGGGGGACACGGCGCTGAAGATGCGGGCGTCCGTGCGCATGACCCGCTACCTCGAGTCCTGGGGTGCCGCGCGGCCCTTTGCGCACCTCAACCACCGTGAAAGCGTGAGCAGCAGCGAGACCCTTGTCCCCAACGGGCGGAGGCCCAAGGTAACCTCCCCCTGCCCCCGGGAGCTGGTGAGCAGGAGCCCTGGGTGGGGGCAGGGGAGCCTGCCTGGGGCTGCTCTCTCCCCCTCGGTCAGCTTGCTGGGTGCAGCCCCGCTGTCTCCCTCCTGGGCTGGGGCCAGTGATGCTTTTGCAGGATGCCCCAGGGAGGCGGGGAGGGCCCTTGTCCTCCCCAGGCCAGTAAAGATTTAGCTCAGGGCACCCACAGCTCGGAGAGTCCCGGGCGCTCTGCTTGCGCATTCGATGGGGGAGCTATAAACCTGGTTGGGGGCAGACTCCTGGGCTCGTTCACTTCCTCCTGCCCGCCCTCCCCTTTCAGGCCATTCCCCTGCGGCGCCACCGGGCCCCTGACAGGTACGTGTGCTGCCCCCGTCCCTGCCAAGCTGTGCCCTGCCTTCCTGGCCTCCGGGCAGGCCGACCCCAACCAGGAGTTTGCCATGGCTGGGGCCAAGGGCGTTTCCAGGACCCAGAACTCCTTGGCGGGTGGCTCTTTCAGATAGCCTCAAGCAACAGTTGAGCACCTGTTGTGTACCCACCCTGTGGTGGAGGCACTGGGGTGGGGGTTGCTGCGTGCTCTGGTCTTGGGGCCAACCCTGTGGGTGTCTCCAAGAAGGCCCTTCATGGGGATTGGGGTTGCCCTCTGCTTCTGGCTGGGCCCCTGGCCAGCTGGGTGATACGGGCCTGTCACTCACACTTCCTGGGCCTCAGGGGCACCAGGTCCCCCTCAGCCATCCTGCACGAGGCTCCATGGCCTCCACAGACACCCGGGACCCCACATACATGGGTTGTCTCTTCTATACCCTGCCTCTGAGCAGGTGCACGTGGCGTCCCCTGGGTGCTCAGCTGGGGTGTCTGATTCCAGAAGTGCGTCTCCCAAGGGGCGGTCGGAGGATGACTCGTATGACGAGGAGATGCTGTCTGCCATCGAGGGGCTCAGCTCTACCAGGTGGGGCTCCAAACCCTCTGCCTGCTGCCCACCTCCTCAGAGGGGACCCTCATACCTGTGGACCCAACGTGAACCGCAGTCCCCTTCCCTTGGGACCCCTCCAAGGGCGTGGAGTCTGCCCTCCCCACCTCCCAGCCCCTCTCCCACTGCTACCCCACAGACCCTGCTGCACCAAGTCTGGTGACTTCCACACCTTTGGGTCCATCTTCCTGGAGAAGGACGTCGAGCAAGAGGTGAGAGGGCCCCGGGGCAGCCTCCAGCCTGGGGTAGTGGGGGCTCTGAGGCCTGGGCTGGGGTGGGCGGCCTGGGCCCCAGGGCAGCCCATACCCCCAAAATGCCCATTAAAAGGGAGGGTTGAGGGGCTTCTCCGCAGCTGGCTGGTGGGCGGTGCAGGCTCAGTCTGGTCCCAGCTGGGCTCTCATTCCTGCAGCCAGCACGCAGATTCACCCACATGAGTTTCAGAGGCTCTTGCTCCCCAGTACTGCCAGACCCTCTGGGGATAGGTGGACACCTCGGGCTGGCCACTTCGGCCTTATAATTAAGCCCCAGCCCCCCACACTTAGCATTGGGGCTGGAAGGGACTTGGTCCGTGTTGGCGTCCGACGACCGCAGCGATGTGGCTTTGTGCTAACAGTGACTATTCCTTTATGGGGTGCCTGCTGGGCTCTGGCACTGTCCACGGGCACATGCTATGTAATTCAGCCCCCTCAGATTGGGCACAGTGGGTGCTGTCATCCCCCTGTTGCAGACAAGGGAACATGGCTCTCAGGGTTGAGGGGACAGGCCTAGCCCCATGGCCCTGGCAAGGGGCAGGGCTCTCCCTGGCCTCCTGAGTGGCCTGTTTGAGAGGGGTCTCTTGCCCCCCTCAGCCATAGGAATGGCGGTCGGTGACAGTGGCAGGATGCGAGGGGAGGGCCTTCCCTTCCCTGTTGGGGTTCCCGGAGTTGGGGGCTCCCTAGGTGAGGAGCTTGCGGTCTGGAGGCAGGTGTGTGGGCTGCTGTCTCCCTGGAAGTTGCCTGTGGGCTTTCTGTGGGCACCACGTGCTTTGAACCTTGGTCTTCTTGTCTGCTAGGACCCCTCGGGGGTGTGGGCATGTCCCCCCAGCCCGGGGTGCAGGCCCAGCCTTCCTCCTTGGTTTGGGGTGAGCACAGTCCTCTCGGCAGCCCCAGGAGCCCAGACTTGTGCGTGTGCACCCCTCCCGCTAGGCACAAGCTGCAGGGCTGTGAGCTGTGCAGACGCCTTGCAGATAGAAGTTGACACCTGGGTCAGGCAGGGGAAGGCACGGCCTCCAAACAGGAAAGGAAGCTGCAAAATGGAAATGAACGGAAGTTATTCGGTGCAGCCCTATCACCCAGAGCTCAAGGCGGGATGTCAATTTTTTTTACACAATTGACTGGAGATGGGGGAAGCCCGTAGGTGGGGTGTTGGCCGTCCGCCACCCCTCACGGTCTCTGTCACCCCCAGTACCGCCTGGCGCCCATCCCCCGGGCCCGCAACTACTTTGCTTGTGCCAGCCTCGTCTTCCTCTGCATCCTGCTTCTCCACGTCCTGCTGGTGCCCAGGTCAGTTGGGTGGGGGGTGGGCGGGCCCAGAGGGGTCCAGGCTGGGAGAGGAGGTGGCCTTGGCTGGGCCCAGCAGAGAGCTGGCCAGGGGCTGTATAGTCAGGCTGGGAGGGGCGGCCATGCGACTTTGGTATTTAGACCCTGGGAACCCCAGAAACTGGCCCAGGGGTCGCAGTCCCCCACTTGGGGTTGCCAACATGTATTTTTTTGTTCACTTGTTTTTACTGAATGAACTTGGTCTCCCCACTCCCTGACGTCTCTCTGCTTCCTAAGTCACCTGCGTCTGTCTGGCCCCTGCGTACAGCTGAGTCTGCAGCCCCCGCCTTCGGTGCTGGGAGTCCTGGAAGGGGGGCTCCCCAAATCACAGTCCCCTTCACTCCCTCCCCTGTGGGGGGGGACAGGCTCAGAGGAGGGAATGCCTCCTCCAGGTGGCTCAGCCAGTGTGTGGGGCACCGCTGAGGTTCCCACCCCGGCTCCAGGGCCTTGGTGATGGGCACAGGGGCTGGGGCGAGGCCGAAGGGAGGGCAGCTGAGGGTGTCGGAGAGGGTGGGTGAGCCAGGGGTCAGCCAGGATTGTGATGAAGACTGACCAGGGCACATTTTACACGCACTTCCTCTGTGCGAGGTGTGAGTCTAAGGCAGCCCAGATATTACTTGTTTCTTACTCACTTCGTCACATTCCCCCCAAAGGGGGATGTGATGGTGACGATGACCTTGGTGTCTGGGCCAGCTCTGTGTTATCGGTGAGGTCAGGGGACCACGGTTGTCAAAGATCCCCACTTGTGCATGCCGGATGCTATTGGGGGAGGGGGCAGGAGGCGACTGTGAGTGGAGAAGTGGGGTGGTTGGAGGGGTGAGGTGCCCTCCTGTGGCATTTTTCCTCTGCTCCAGGATGGCACCCCTGGGCGTGTCCTTCGGGCTGGTGGCCTGCGTGCTGGGGCTGGTGCTGAGCCTTTGCTTTGCCGAAGAGTTCCTGGTGAGTGGGGGGCCTGCTGGGCCAGGGGCTGGTGGGTTTACGGGGCAGAGCTGCAGTGTTGTGAGCACCCCCAGCCCCACTACCTCCCCTCGTCTTGGGATGCCCCCAGGAGCCCTCCCTGGTGACTTGCTGTCTGAGCCTCTGCTCTGGCCAGGGGCTGGGGACCCCGCCCCTCTGCCTCACTGCTCTGCAGGCCTCTCCTGAGGGTCCCGCATGCCCAGGCCTGCTAGGGGTCCCCAAGTGGCTGTGCCCCACCCCTTCTGTCTGCACGTCACACTGGGGCCCAGTGGGTGCTCAGCGACACCATGACCTGAGCAGAAGGCTGCATCTCCCAGCCTCCCGGCGCACGGGCTCCCCGGCCGGGCTCTCCCCCGTCGTCTGGGCTGCTGGCCCTGGGTGACTCAGCCTGTGACTCCACAGAGGTGCTGCCCAGCCTGGGGGGTGCTCCGGGCCGTCTCCAAGAGGGTGGAGACGCAGCCCCTGCTGCGGGTGGCGCTGGCTGTGCTGACCGTGGGCAGCCTGCTCACCATCGCCATCGTCCACCTGGTAGGTGCTGGGCCCGGGGGCAGCCCTGGGCAGCACGCCCTCCCTCGCGCCTGGGGCTTCCGGGGAGAGGGAGCCTCAAGCTTCTAGAATCCCCACATCTTGTGGCCTTTGCGAGCTGCATGTTGTTAACCCTCTCCAGCACCCGGTGGTGGGTGACGTGCGTTTCCCAGTGTCAGGGTTAAGCAGCAGAGGCTGCAGTGGAGGTCCCAGGGTCCCTGCTGGGCTGGATACCTGGAGCCACCGCTCTCGACGTCCACTCGTCCACTCCTTCCCGGCCCCTGGGGAGCCGTCCTTCCTGCCTGCCACTCTCTCAGACTCAGTTTCCTCAGTACGAGGTGACTTGCCTGGGGCCTGAGTCGGGGCGTATGTCAGCCCCTGCGCCCCCCACTCTGTGCTTGTGTGCTCGCTGCTGGGGGACACAGTGTGTGTCCCCGTCCTCTCCGTGGCTCCTGGAGGCTCAAGACCTCTCTCCACCACCCCCGCCTCCCAGACACACTCGAGTGTCGACCTTGGGAGTGTGCCCCTGCACCCCCCATGCCTTGCTGAGGGGGTCCCCACCCTACACCCTCTCCCCATCCTGCTGCCACCTGCTTGTTGCTGAGCCGGGCCCCCACCCCCTGCCTGGCCTGGCAGGTCAGTGCCCCCTGGCCCTGCCCTGATGGGGACCGTCTCCTCTCCAGCCACTGACGCCTCTGCCAGCGCTGCCTGGTGGGAACGACACGAGCCCGGGGGCTGCGGGCAGCAGGGAGAGGACCCTGTGTGAGCTTCTCCCGGTGAGTCATGGACTCGGAGCCCAGAGACCGGGCGTGTGGGGTGAGGGCAGCCTCTGCACAAGGGGCTGAGAGGCAGGGGCCACCCAGCTGTGGGCACGTCACTTGCCTTGGGTTTTTTTTTTCATCTGCTATTTTAACTGTTTTTAAGTTGCTTGATTACTTTTACAACTCATCTATCATCACCAACTTCCATAACCAGAATTTTTCCAACACTCCAAACAGAAACTCTGCCCATGAAGCAGGAACTCTCCCTCCCCCTGACCTACTTCCTGTCTCTGTGAATTTGCTTATTGTAGATATTTCATACAAGTGGTATCTGCCAGTATTGTCCTTTTGTGTCTTCTTCACTGCCTTGGCTTTTGTTTGTAATAACCATACCGCTTGCATTTTTATTCCCTACATTTTCCCCTTTGAATGGACTCACTTGCCATAAACAGAAATAAAAATACGGTGAAAACAAAACAGTCCTGTACACTTTCAGCCTCCGTGGCCTGCTGTTTGCTATAAAGAGAGCACAGGGAGGTGACAGCGGGGCGGAACACGTGGCTCTACGCCAGCCCCCCTCTTTAGCATTGGCACTGTAGCCCCTCCCCCGGGTGGCCAAGCTCGCTGGTGGCAGGAGAGGGTGGGGTGAGCCTCCGTGGCCCGGGTGACATCCCTCACCCCCCGCCCCCAGTACTACACCTGCAGCTGTGTCCTGGGCTTCATTGCCTGCTCCGTCTTCCTGCGGATGAGCCTGGAGGTGAAGGTTGTGCTGCTGACGGTGGCCTTGGTGGCCTACCTGGTGACCTTCAACGTCGTCCCATGCCAGCACTGGCGCTGCTGCAGCCACGGCCCGGACAACCTCACCGAGACCAGTGAGGCCCTCAGGTAGCAGCACAGCGGCTGGCTGCCAGGGGCCCAGCCCTGCTGCTCTGTCTCCCCTGTGCCCCACTTCAAACTAAGGTCTATTTGCCTTCTCGGTCCCATTTGGGGTAGGGCTGGCATTTTACAGAAGGGGAAGTGGAGGCCTGGAGATGGAGATGGAGAGGGCTGGCCCAGGCTCCGGCTTCCAGCACTCGGGGCTGGGGAATGTGGCTTGTGTGCAGGTTCTTGGGGGGCCCCTACCCCGGGCCTCCAGTTTCCAGGCCATTCTAGGAGAGGGAAGGACAGAGGCCTCAGCTCTTGCTCGGACCCCCTCTTTGAGTCATGTCCTGGATCCCCACTGAGTTTTGGAAAGAGCTGGTCTGTTCCTGGATGGGTGGGTGGTATGGGTGGTGTGGGCAGGGCTGGCATGGGCCTGGTTCTAGGGTGCTGGGCCCTGTGTGGATGGAGCAGAGGGGTTTCCCTTGAATGTAGAGGCTAGAAGTTCAGGGACTCAGGCCCAAGTCTGCTCTTCTGGGTCTGGCTTGTGAGCACCTGCACACTCCCTGTGCCCGTCTTGTCCGTGTGCAGTCTGGCCACCTGCCTGGCTCATCCTCGGCCGCCCCCTCGCCTGCCTGACCCCTCATCATCAGGCACCAGCTCAGAGGTCACCTCAGCCAGGCCTCCCCCACTTCCCAGGCAGCCTCTACCTTGCAACCTCTTTTCCTCCTGCTCTGAGATGGGCCAACCCCATGCAGATGTGAACGCTGCGAGGGCCTAGCGCACGTCTGTCTCGTCCAACAGCCCTTCCCCAACAGCCGGCACCGAGCGCCCAGTAGGCCCTCAGTGGAGTGCTGGGTCCATGGCCCCTCCTTCATCGGCCTCTCATCGGAGCTGCAAATGAACCCTGCGTTTCCCCTCCTGTCCACCAGCTCCCCGTCTTGTTCATGGAGGGATGTGAAGACGATGATTAACTTTTACCTGGTGCTGTTCTATGTCACCCTCATCATGCTGTCCAGACAGGTACGGATTAGAAAACGCCCCAGCGCAGCCCCAGCTCGCTCGGCCTTCCTCTTTCCTCCTCCACTTGCAGAGAGAATGAGGGGGTGGGGGTGACCTCAGGTTTGGAGCACATGGTCCAGAAGGAATGCACAGGTCCCTGGGGTAGGGGTACCGAGTCGGCGTCCTTTCCCTGCTGCGCCACCTCCCGTCAGGGTGCGTGTGACAGGTCCAGTCCCAGGGTCATCTGGGAATGTGGAGGCCACCAGGAGATCCCTGTTCAGTTTGGGATGTTTGCCTGGGCATGGGTGGGCAGTGCCGTCGGGCTGGCTCGGACCCCGGGTGGCAGCTGTCCCCCTGCAGCGCCCTCTGGGGGTGTCCGCCTGCTCCCCCTCGGCGCCGGGAGGACCCTGACGTGCCTGCACCTGCAGATTGACTATTACTGCCGCTTGGACTGCCTGTGGAAGAGGAAGTTCAGGAGGGAGCGCGAGGAGTACGAGACCATGGAGAACGTGAACCGCCTTCTGCTGGAGAACGTGCTGCCGGCCCACGTGGCCGCGCACTTCATCGGGGACAAGCCGAACGAGGTGCGGGGCAGGGGTTCGGCGCTGGGGGAGGAGGCTGCTGGGCCCAGCGGGGGTCCCGGCTGTCGCAGCATGCCCGGGAGACGGGCAGCACCTGGGCTCAGAGGTCTGGGTTCAGACGTGGCTGTGCACACAGCACCTCACCTCTCTGGGCCTTGACTTTCAAATCTGTAAAATGGGGCCCAAGGTGCCGCCTTGGCAGGATTGTCACGTGGATCAAGTATGTATCCTGGTGTTTGTCCTCTGGACAGTCTGTACTGGGGGAAATGGCTCTGCTTCCACCAGTTCTGTGTAGGAGTTTTCTGGCTAAGGAAGCAGGCCCTGTGGCTTGCTTCCCCCTGGTGCCCAGCGGGTGTAGCACCCAGGTCTCCTGACTCCGTTTTCATCTACCCCAGGGGTTCTCAGCCCCGGGGGGCACAGCGGAACCACCTGGGCTCTGAAGAAACAGCCTGAGCCTGGCCCAGCCTGACCCACCGATTCGGAGTCAGCCTGTGTTCTAAAGGCCCCCGGATGATTCTCATGCACCGCAGGGCCAGGACCCACGGCTTAGCCCCTTCTCCCTCCTGAAAGCTTCGTGGGGCAGTCAGTGACCCCAGTTCCCGGAGTGTGAGGGGCCCCCTTGCTCTGCTTCTCCCACGCTCTCGCGAGGCCCCGCAGCGCTGAGACCCTGCTCCTCCCCTCCCCGAGTCCAGGACTGGTACCATCAGTCGTACGACTGTGTCTGCGTCATGTTCGCGTCTGTGCCCGATTTCAAAGTGTTCTACACGGAGTGCAACATCAACAAGGAGGGGCTGGAGTGCCTGCGCCTGCTGAACGAGATCATTGCCGACTTCGACGAGGTGCAGCCCCCAGCCCCATCCTGCACGGGGCGGCACCGGCTTCTGACCCGGGCTGGGAGGGCACTGGTGGGGGGGCGTCCCAACCCCAGACAACTAAAATAAGTGGCTGAACTCCCTTGGCAGGGAAGACGCCTCACACAGATTACACAGAGGTACCAAGTCCCCTTTCCCATTCGGTTTCATGCGGCAAACTTCTCTCATGATCACCTTCTCTGGGCCCAGCTCCTTGCTGAGATGGGACCTGGGTTCGAGGTTCTGTTAGGATGTTCCATTTCCAGCCAAGCCCCTGCTGCCAATGTGTGTGCGAGGGAATCAGTTTAGGCGTAGCTCTTTGCTGAAGACAAATTCCTGCATCAATAATGCTGAGCTGTCTGTTCCTTAAAAATGAGAGCAGCTGAGAACGGGAGGGGCAAGGAAGAGGTGGAGGATGTTCAGGGCAACGGGGCAGGAGGGGCCAGGGGAGCCTGAGGCCACGGCCCCCCGGAGTGCAGCCTCGGCTCGGCTGGAAGGGCCCCGGACTCGGGCACGAGGAACCCCACACCCTGCACCCTGCACCCTGCACCCTTCCTCGGAGTTGCTGCGGCAGCACCTGGGGTCCGAGCCGGCTCTCGCTCCCCTTGACCTGCAGCTGCTCTTGAAGCCCAAGTTCAGCAGCGTGGAGAAGATCAAGACCATCGGCAGCACTTACATGGCGGCGGCGGGGCTCAGCGTCACCCCGGGCCATGAGCACCAGGTACGGAGCCCCCCTGGAGGGGAGACAGCCCGGAGCCCCTTCCCACCCCTGTCGCGAGGGAGGGGCTGGGGGGCGTGGAGGTGCAGCGGGAGGGTACGGGGGTGGTGGGAGACGGGAGACACCTGGGAATGTCCCCCTCCCTCCTGATGGCGGGCGCTGGAGGGGCAGGCAGAGCCTCTGCCCTGCAGGGGAGCTCGTGCCCCTTGGGGGAGGCGCCGGCACGTGCGCCCCAGGTCGGGGGGCCGGGGAGCTCCGACCTTCCATCCCCCGTCTGGGCGGGCAGGGCTCTGCCCCGCAGGACTTGGAGCGGCAGCACGCCCACATCGGCATCATGGTGGAGTTCAGCACCGCCCTGATGAGCAAGCTGGACGGCATCAACAGGCACTCCTTCAACTCCTTCCGCCTGCGCGTCGGTGAGGCTGCGGGGAGGCCGCGGGGAGGCTGCGGGGAGGCCGGGCGCTGCGCTCGGGGCTGTCTGGGGAAGCTTTACCCTGCTGTCCATTCTGAGCAGTTTTAGAACCCCGTTTCTGATCTTAAAACCCCCACTGGATGAGTCATTATTCTGACTATCTTTGGAAGTTACCTTTGCAAATTTTAAGTAAAAGAACCAGGTAACTCTACAGGAAATGGAGAACCAAAATCACCTACCAAGAACAGAAAGTGATCTTAAAATTCATTGAGAACAAAGTAGTTATTAAACCTTACTAGTCACTGTTAGCTAAAAGGGTCATTAGCCCAAAGGGTGCTCACAGCCCATTTGTTCTTTGTTAAAAGGGGGATGAGCAGATGCTAGAATAGTGTAAACATCAAACCCAGGCCTCGGGTACTTGGAAAACCTGACCAAGAACTGCTGAGGGAATGTGCTCCGCCCTTCCCAAGTACAGCCACGTCACACATTTGGGAAGCGCTGTCCCAACCTACCCTTCGTTTCCCTCTGCCCTGTTCGTGCTTTCCGCGCTTGGGGGACGGATGCCGGTGACTGGCTAACTGTGAACCCCTCTTCAGGCATAAACCACGGGCCTGTGATTGCTGGGGTGATTGGGGCACGAAAACCTCAGTATGACATCTGGGGAAACACGGTCAACGTTGCCAGCCGAATGGAGAGCACCGGGGAGCTCGGGAAAATCCAGGTAAAAGCAAGGAAAGAGCCCCCCAGAGGGGTCGGGCCCTGGGGTGAAGACCCTGGCCCAGCAGCCAGCCGCTGAGTCCAGCCATAACTTCCTCGAGTGAAATGACATGTGTGCTGCTCACTGGCCAGTTTCTGTCCCTACACCTAGTTTTCCTGCTGCTGCTTAAGACCTGGGGTGCTTTTCCTTTGCAGGTTACTGAAGAGACATGCAGCATCCTCCAGAGACTGGGTTATTCTTGTGAGTGCCGTGGACTGATTAACGTCAAAGGCAAAGGCGAGCTGAGGACTTACTTTGTCTGCACAGACACTGCCAAGTTCCAGGCTCTGGGGCTGAACTGAGGGCTTTAGTGGGTTTAGATGGCGAGAAGCCGATTTCCTTCCCTGAAGTGAGCCAAGGAGAACCAGCCCCATGCCAGTCACACAGGCATTCACAGGGTCCGGCCGCTGCCACCTCCCGGCAGACGGCTATGCTGGCTTCCTTGGAACGGCATTCAAGGGTTTCCCGGACATGTGAGCCAGATCCCAGCTTGAACTGACCACGGAGCCTTCTAACCCATCCGGACAGCCAGAATCACCACACTGGGCTCCAGGACAGTGGAGAAAACCTCACAGGCACCAACAGCTGTACTTGCAAATTTTACACCTGTGCACCCAAGGTGTCACAGAGGCGAGTTTGGGGCATGACCTAGACAAGACACATATCTGGTGGTCTACAGGCATGCCCAGGTACAGAGGACTGGGACAAGCTGTCTGGAAGGGGTTGGGATGGGAGTCTGTTTCCCATGGAGGCATATTCTGGCAAATGGAGTTGTACAGGGTGTTTTCAATCTGTTAATGCTTTCACACACTAGGGAGAAAACCCTACAGTGGACACTTGTTACTTCTTGCCATCGCTGGTGTTTATTGTAAACAGATCCATAATCAATGGGGCTTTATCCCTTTTTGGTGACTTCTCAGACGCTGGACTAGTCTCTTCCCTCTAGTGTATTCTTAGCTTCCACTCACGCCGCGTCACCAGGCTCCTGTCCAGCGCCGGCTGACGGGGTCGGTGTGGGGATGGTCTGCGGTCAGCACGGCTAGGGGACAGAGCTCTCAGGAGCGTGGCTGACAGCACGAGGGCGGAGGAGCCATGGCTTTGACTCGGAGAACCCTGATACAGGCATTATGGGGTTAGGTTCAAGAAGTTGAAGGTCTAGAAAGTAATGCACAACCGTTTAGCCCTTCCCTGCAGGCAGTGGGGACTGCCCATGCACGTTTCAGTTCTGCAATCTTCAACTCTTTTTTGCATCAGAAAGGAATGGTG
The DNA here is from genome assembly GCA_004027775.1 of Bradypus variegatus. Lineage (NCBI taxonomy): Eukaryota > Metazoa > Chordata > Mammalia > Pilosa > Bradypodidae > Bradypus > Bradypus variegatus. Next base: position 20,653 of record PVKY010003479.1, read on the forward strand.
TCTGTAGAGAGAACTTGGGCGCACGTAGTGTTTCTTTCCTTTGCTTTAGTCTTCATAGCTAACCTTTACAAGCTTTGTAACTAAGATCAACTTAACATAAGCTCTAGTTGAGGTCCCATGTCTGAGAAGCCAGCGCTATCACAGTGCCAAGATGTTCTTGTTCTGAACCCAAGGAAGTCAAGGCAAGTGAAAAAGCCCGATTTGTGAAATGGCGCCAACTCCACAGGTAGCCAAAAGGTCAACCTGTTTCTAGGTGAGAAATAACCAGACTGCCCCTTCCTTCCTGAGCTGACGTCACTGCCTCCTAAACAGAATGTAAGGACTGAAGGACAGAGCAGCCCCAGGGATTCTAATGCAGCTGAATTTCCCACCCCGTTCAGCAGGGAGTCTTCACTGCAAATCATCCATGAAACCCATGAAGTTAGGTGGAAAATCTTGCACAGGAGACTTCCGAAGTTTATGGTTGCAGCTGGGGGGGAGTAACGATTGCCGCGTGCCTGGGACCACGGGGTTCCTGGGATGGGGACAGAAATGGAACCTGCTGTCTGCTTGCCCTTGCTGTTGGGGGGCCCTATCCGTCTGAGGCAGGGGGGACTTATTCAAATCTGCCCAAAGGTGCCGGGTAGGTTAGTGGTAATGCCGATGTGTTGCATGTAATGGGAATTGGTATGAATACAGATGAACTTGCTGTTTAAAGAAATTTTATGGTGAAGACTCTGATAAGGGAAATAAACCTTGCTCAAATTGCCTTTTTTACACACTAACTTTCCATGTCACAAGCTGGTTTCAAGCAAGTGTGGTACTGAAATCTACGCTTTAAAAATCCAGCAGTGAACAGGGCTGCCTGGCCGGGGGAGGTCTCACCTGCAGACACCAGAGATGACATCTGGGCACGTGCCGTTGTATGGCCTGCAGGTTTCTGCTCCTGCAACAAGCAAG
>PVKY010003480.1:0-21567 GCA_004027775.1 Bradypus variegatus
TCACTTTTCTCTTGCTGCTTTCAGGATTCTCTTTTTATCTTTGACATTTGATAATCTGATTATTAAGTGTCTTGGTGTAGGCCTATTCAGATCTATTCTGTTTGGGGTACGCTGCGCTTCTAGGATCTGCAATTTTATGTCTTTCATAAAAGATGGGAAATTTTCATTGATTATTTCCTCTATTATTGTTTCTGCCCCCTTTTCCCTTCTCTTCTTCTGGGACACCAATGACATGTACATTCCTGTATTTCATTTTGTCCTTAAGTTACCAGAGACATTGCTCATATTTTTCCATTCTTTTCTCTATCTGTTCTTTTGTGTGTAGGCTTTCAGGTGCCTTGTTCTCCAGTTCCTGAGTGTTTTCTTCTGCCTCTTGAGATCTGCTGTTGTATGTTCCCCTTGTGTCTTTCATCTCTTGTGTTGTGCTTTTCATTTCCATAGATTCTGCCAGTTGATTTTTCAAACTTTAGACTTCTACCGTGTGTATGCCCAGTGTTTTCATTATATGCTTCATTTCTTTTGCCATATCTTCCTAAACTTTTTGAATCAACTTACTATTAGTTGTTTAAATTCCTGTATCTCTGTTGAAGTGTAAGTTTGTTCTTCTGACTGGGCCATAACTTTGTTTTTCTTAGTGTAGGTTGTAGTTTTCTGTTACTTAGGCATCTGATGTCCTTGGTTACTCTAGTCAGGTTTTCCCAGACCAGAACAGGCTCGGGTCTCAGAAGGAGGCATCCTGTCTCCCTGAGTGTGTGTCTTAGAAGATTGATAAACCCCGTGAGGCCTCAAGTCACTGTGCTTTTCCACCCAGCAGGTGGTACCTGTCAGCCTGTAGCTCCAGACTGGTGTAAGGAGGTGTGGCCCGTGGCTGTTTTCACCAAGGCTCTGGGGTCTGGTTCTGAATGGAAGGCAGGTAGAAGAGCTTGGTGCCATCTTCTTCCTCTTAGGGAAAATACAACCCCTAGGCAGAGGGCATTTACATTTGAATAGTCTCTCTGCCTGTGTTATCTCCACCCTTGTCTGGGTCAGTACTGGGAACTGAAAATGGCTGAGGCTTTCTCCACTGAGCTGAAAAAGGGACAGAAACGCCCCCTTCAGGGCCAGTCTGCAGCCACCCTCTGGCTCTCCAAGGTCAGTCATCACCAAAAGCCTCCATCTGCTTGTTGGGGATTCATACCTTGTATCGAGCAGTCCATGTTTATTAATTAAAACCCCAGTTGGAGCTCAGCTGAACTATATTCGCTTGCTTGGAGAGTGCTGCTGTCTACCACCACGAGGCTTTGCAGCTCAGGCTTTGGGGGGAGGGGGCTCCCGGCTCGGATCTGCATTTTTACTTACAGATTTTATGCTGTGATCTCAAGCATTCCTTCCAATCCAGGTTGGTGTATGATGAGTGCACAGTTGCGTTTGTCCCCCGCAGTTATTCCAGATTATTTACTAGTTGTTCCTGGTTGTTTATTAGTTGTTCCAGGGGGGCAGACTAGCTTCTACTCCTCTCTATGCCACCATCTTCTTCTATCTCCCTGCCTTGTATTTTTAGGCTGGATTCATTAAGAAAAATTATCTGGTCTGCAGCAAGAGCTAATTTCCAAAGCCATTCAGTGTTTGATACTAGTAGTTGAGGGTGGTTTCTCTCATCTGGAAAAATGTTAATCCTGGCTGAGCTCAAACATATCACAATAAAACTTTCCAACTGCCAAGCCACCAAACTGCTGTGGGTAGGACAAGTCAGAATTTTCACCTTCTACTTCTGACAAAAACCAATACTAGGGGTCACAATAGGCGGGGATAAGGGGTATGGGATGTTTGGGGCTTTCTTTTATATTTTTATTTTTAATAAAAAAAAATTTGGGGGGGAGTAGTGAAAATGTTCTAAAATTGTTATGGTGAATGCACAACTATGTGATGATACTGTGAGCCACTGAATGTATACTATGGATGAATTGAATGATGTGTGAATATATCAATAAAATTGCATTTAAAAAATCAAAGAACTGATGATATTTAAGCCCATGAGAGAGACAAAGTTCACCATGGACACTGCTGATTCACTAATATATGATGGGTTCAAATATTTTCCACTGATATATTATGCTGATGAATGATACAATAATAACCATAGGCTTTACATACCTTACATTTTCACAACTTTGTAAATATGTCCAGCTAAGCCTTTTTCTCCTCCACGTCTATTTTTGCCACCATCAGTTGTAACATCTCAGCACATTCTACTTCAGGTACTGAATCTGTGTTTTCTCAGGGTCTTTGAACTATTTCACTTGTAGTTGTTCCATATTGACTGTTCATAGGGGCTTATCCTTCGGGAGTTTACCACTCTGCCCCAATCCCTGGAATGAACGATTCTCTCAAGTTCATCTCTTTGCACTGCAAAGCTATGATCTTCGTTAGAAAAGGCCTGAGCTAATCAGGTTGTGATTCAATGGGTTTGGGCTTCATCAAGTAACCTCCCACTCAATTAAGAGTCTAGGGACAGACAGTAGTTTAGAAGTAAAGAGTACTCAAGACAAAATTTCACCTTCAACACATTTTTACTGAAGGAGCACTTAAGGTAAAACAGAACAAGTTTACAATATAAAACTTAATTGATACATTATCAAGCTTGAGAGCCTGTTCCTCCAGACACAGCTGGATGTGAGATCAGAGAGCTCCCCCTTGTCTCAGTTACAGAGGATTTATAGCATTTTTGAGTTACAATCAAATCATATTCTATTTTTACCTTAAATGATGCTTTGTGAACACGAATGGTTCAAAATCAAAGGAAGGTATCCACAGCATTATCTAAGACAGCCTTGAATGCCTGTAAATCTCTACTAAAAATATTTTTACTAGTTAAGCTATGATTTTTGTAAGAGCAATGTAACATACTTTTACTTGTATAAAGTCTAAGAATTAGAAAAGAGATTACTATTACTTGTTTCTAACTGATTGATATAGTTTTTCTTATTTTATTCTGTTGATTAGTTTATCTATTACATCATATTGATAAACACACATTTGATTTGGCCTGTATTCAACCTTGCCACATTACTTACGACTTCTCTATGATTAAAGTAACAGCTACAGCCCTTCCTGTTTTCACAGGGGACCAGGTGATTATATGTTACCTATGTCTAAGAAGGTTGAGAGGGCCTTTCTGCTTTCTTGAAAATATTCACAGCTCTTTTAACTGTTTAGTTTCTCTTTCAGTATAATTTTCTAATATAGGACTTGAAGGCTATGAATCATCTGTCCCAGTTATTAAGTAAGGCCTCTCCACTTTTTATCACTTGGAAATTGCACTTGAGTATTTTAGGTAAAAGTTCTGTTAAATATGCTTCTACATCAGAAGGAATAGCTGGTTCTTCACCGTCAGGACAGAAAGCACAGAGAGGAGGTGTCAGCGTCCTCATTATCAGGTTCCGCAGTAGGGATGTCATCCTGCGACACGACCCAGCAGAATCAGCAACAGGGGTTGACTCTCAAAAGCCAAGGACAGTGATTCCAGGTCATCCGCCTGCGTTTTCAGTTAACTACTGATGCTTCTCCCGACATCCTCAAGTCTTTGAGCAATTGTTCTCACCAAAAGGCTAATCGTCTTAAACGGGTTTGAGGTGCTGTGGGCCAAAAGGCAGAAGCAAGGACATGATGTGGTACTTACTTTTGAAGTACCTTAAATGTACTTACTTTTTTAGGGTAAGAATGAGTTTATGTGGGGGAGAACAGCCTTAGTTCCTTGCTGCGCAATGTGAATCCCCTACAGCGGTGCTCGGTTGCTACAGTGGGCGGCCTGAGCACAGCCACAGCTTACATCCACGTGCCATTTGTGAGCCAGCACCAATCTGTGCGAGGGACAAGGTGTCTAATGACTCCGTTGCCTAGTAACCTCCCTGACCAGGCCAACAGTGGCTTCACATCCTGCTGAAGAAGCAAAGCCACAGGAAAACAGGCCGAGCCACATCCGCTGCTAGGGAAGCTTCTTGTGGAATCACGTGTCACCCTTAAATGGCTCACAGCCCTCCAGCTTGGAGTTTCTATTTCAGCAGAGCAACCAGCTCCATTTCTTTGCAGAACACTATTTAACAAGTGTCTTCGAACCCAGAATCACTTTTAAAATAAACACGCATTTGACTATGAACACACATCCTTAAGCTAACCATATGGCTTTAAACACCATTGTTGTGCACAGTCTGAAATGTAGTGTGTTTTCTTTTTAACCCCAACATCGTCACATCATAAAAGATTAACAGGATTGCGTTACCACTGCTCTAATGCACTAACACTCGGGAGTAGCCTGTGGTTTGCTCATCGTCCAAGTTTATAAAAAGTAACTTTGGAATTTCAGTCTTGGCCAGCCAGCAGGCAGTCACCCTCTTGCCGGGTCCTCAACGAGAGGGGTCAGTATTTGGGGAAGGACAAGTTCAAGTTGTCTGGGGCCCTGTCTGTCTGTGCACTGGAAAGGAGGCTGAAACCTGAGGGTTTCTAGGCAGAAAGATTTTAGTTCGTAAGACTCCAGTGGTCATCACTTCCTTTTCTCCTGGGAGGCTGGGGCTCTGTGGTTCTCTTGGCTACCCCATTCCTTCAGCAATGCCTGGGGATCTGCTTCGGAAACCTATCCTGCTGGCACATTTAATGATGTCCCAAGGCTCTTCCAGCCTTCGTACTTGAAATATATATGCCCATCGCATCAGCACAGCTATGCTACAGGTGGAGGATTTTTACTCCCACGTGGCGAGTAGCGCCCAAGTCCTCTTGGCCAGTTCTCCTTTGTGGGCCGCCTCATCCTTTGGAAGAAAGGGGCTGGCCTGGGCGAGGTCCACTGAAGGCTGAAAACCCAATTCATCCCCTGAAGAATGTCGCCCTGTCCGACCTATCGCCCTCACCCCCAAATTCCCAGGAGGTCCATTCCCCCTGGGGGAGCCAGTGGAGCTGGCCGCCGTCCCGGGGAGGCTGAGCAGCCGGGGCGGGAGGGCCCCTCCGCAGCGGGGCCGGGGCCGGGCCGAGGGCGCGCGCGGGGCGAGGTGGCGGCGGCCGCGGGTCGGCGCTCCTGGGGCCGAGGCCGGGCGAGCAGGAGCGCGAGGCGGCGGCGGGGCGGGGCGGGGCCGGGCGCCGGAGCGGCGGGAGCGCGACAGCCCTCGGGGCGCCAGGGGCGCAGCGGGCGCTGCGGGCACGGCCGGGCGGGCCGCGCGCGGGGCCGCGGACGCACCGACCCATGGGGTCCGTCCCGCGAAGGGGGGAGCGCGGCGCTCCCCAGGAGCCCCCGGCGGCGATCGCGGAGCCCCACCCCGCCGGGAACAGGCCGCAGGCCCCCCTCCCACCGACGGTGAGTAGCCTGGCCCCCAGATCCCGGGGCACACCCCGGGGAGGCAGCGGGCCTCCGTTCAGGGGTTTGGTCCGGAGAGGCGGGGAAGTGGATGAGAGTCCGAATAAATGGGCGTGGCACTTGGGGAGGTTGTGCACGGGGCACCCCTCTTTGAGCCACGGCCCCCAGGTACATTGTGAATTTTAACAGGGCTCCTGGTGAGACTGAGCAAGGCCAAATTCCGAGGGGGAGAGCCCCCCACTTGGCTTCCACGCCACGCACCACTGTCCTTCACGAGTCCAGGTAAGCCCAGTAGCCTGCACACTAGTGGGGTGAATGCCAGAAGCTTCAGGCACCGGGGCTGGGGAGGCAGAGGGGCCACTCAGATGCCCGGTCTGCCTTGGCCACCCAGCTCCCCAGGCAGGTTGCAGGGACTGAAGGGGTGAGCTGCTTCTGCCCGGGGGCCGGTCCATCGCCAGGACACCCAGCAGCCCGGGAGCCTGCAGAGGCAGGGCACAAGCACCGCCCCTCCCTGGCACCCACTGGGAATCAGCCCCTTGGGCGAGTCAGCAGGGGAGCGGCAGGTGCTTGGGCGACACAGAGTGAGCAGAACTGGGATTGTGAAATCACAGAGGGCAGGGGCTGGCTGCCTGGAGGAAGGGAAGGTTTTGCCTGGGCACCCCAGCACTTTCTGCCCGTGAAAAGGAGCCCCAGGGGTCAGCAGGGCATAGCTGGTGTCCACAGGGGACCGATGAGCCCGGTGAGGCCACCCAACCATGAGGGTCCCCCTCCCGTCCTCCACGGGAAGGAGCACAGTCCCGAGTCCACACACTGGAGGCCCAGATACCACTCAAACCACGGGGAAGGAAAGCAGTAGAGGGACCGACTGGCCATCCTGCTGCCCCTCTTTCTCCCAAACCTCCTCCCAGGCAGCCCACCTTGGCTCCGTCCAACCCCAGCCCCGTGAGCTCTGTTCCTCCCGCGGGGTTGGCTGTCAGGATTCGGGGTGACGGCTCTGGGGAGTATGCCCAGGAGAGCGGATGAGCCCAGAGGGTCGTCCGTGACTTCCGCCTCCCGCCCCTCCAGATGCAGAGGCCCCCATGGCTGTGATAAGCCTGCTGTTCCTGGCGGTGATGTACGTGGTTCACCACCCCTTGCTGGTCAGTGACCGGATGGACCTGGACACGCTGGCCCGGAGCCGGCAGCTGGAGAAGCGGATGAGCCACGAGATGCGGCGGCTGGAGCTGGAGTTTGAAGCGAGGAAGCGAGCAGCTGAGCAGAAGCAGAAGGCAGAGAGCTTCTGGAGGGGAGACACGTCCGGGGACCAGCTGGTGCTGGGGAGGAAGGAGGAGGGCCAGCAGGGGCCCCTGGGGTGGCTGCTGGGGAACCTGTGGAACGCTGGCCTCTTTTGCCTGTTCCTCCTCTTCGAGCTCCTGCGGCAGAACATGCAGCACGAGCCCGCCTTCAACTCCAGCAGCGACGAGGAGGAGGAGGAGGTGTGCATGGTGCCCCTCACCTCCTGCGGCTGGCTCACCGGCTTCCCCTCCCAGGAGGCCCTGGAGTCCTTTTACGAACACTGTGTCCAGAACGCCACCCGGGACCTGCCTTGCACCTGCGAGTTCGTGGAGAGCTTCGTGGACGACCTGATTGAGGCCTGCCGGGTGCTCAGCCGCCGGGAGGCCCACCCCCAGTTGGAGGACTGCCTGGGCATTGGGGCTGCTTTTGAGAAATGGGGAACCCTCCAGGACACCCAGAAGTTTGATATCCTGGTGCCCATAGTACCCCCGCAGGGCACCATGTTCGTCCTGGAGATGAGGGACCCGGCCCGTGGCCGGCGCTGCGGCTCAGTGCTGTTGGACTCGGGGTGCATGTGCAAGCGCGCGAAGCTCCTGGGGGATGTGCTGTGCCTGGTGCACCACCAAAGGGACCACTCGGTGGCCTTGGGCAAGTGTGGCAGTTCCATCAAAGCGGCCCTCTGCACTGGCTCTCGCCTGGACGTGTGCAAGACTGTGCAGTGGTTCCGGAACTTGGTGGGCAACGCCTGGGCCCTCCTGGCCCACAAGTATGACTTCAGGCTCAGCCTCCCGCCGTCCACCACCTCCTGCAAGCTCAGGCTGGACTACCGCTCGGGCCGCTCTCTCCTCATCAGCCTGGTCCTGGGGGTGCAGCGGGAAGACACCTTGGTCTACCTGACGAGTCAGGCCCCCGACCAGGAACAGCTCACCACCGTGGACTGGCCGGAGTCCTTTGCCGCCTGCGAGCACTGGTTCCTGAAGCTGGCGGGGCGCTTTGCCCCGGAGAACGCCTGCCACCTCAAGTGCCTCCAGATCATTTTAAGTCTCCAGGATCTTCCCAGCTCATCGCCTGGGGCCTCCCGCCCCATCCTCACCTCCTACCACTTCAAAACGGTCCTCATGCGCCTGCTGCTGTGGCTGCCCCTCTCGGAATGGCGGCATGGCCTGCTCGCCCAGCGGCTCCAGGACGTCCTGTGGTTCCTGGGCCGCAGCCTCCAGCAGCGGTCCCTCCAGCATTTCCTCATTGGGAACGCCTGCCTGCCGCTGACCATCCCGATCCCCGAGGCCTTCAGGGACGCCAAGCCCGTCAACCTCTTCCAACACCTGGTGCTGAACCCCAGGGCGCACTCACAGGCGGTGGAGGAGTTCCAGCACCTTCTGGCCCAGGTGAAAACTCTGCCCTGCGCCCCACTGGCTGAGGCCCGCTAACGCCAGGGCCAGTAAAAAGGGGAGAAGGTATTCCGGTTCCTCCGGCTGCAAGTCTGCTTTGTGGAGTTTCAGTGGGAGAGGCAGCCTGCACCCTGCCCGCCGGGGTGAGGATGGGCTGATGTCTACCCACGCGTGAGGGTCGTGAGGGGGGTCATGAGGGTGGGGTGCGGCCGGCAGGGACTAGTCTGGGGCGGGTCTTCTCAGGTTTCCTTCTCCTGGCGTAACTTTCATCAAGACCACAGAGGGGCCAAGGAAACAGATGTCCTGAGAGGGTCTCACTGAAAAGAGCTGAGCTGGAGAGCAGGCCTGTATTTTGTCTCCACACTGGAATGAAATGAAGGAGAACCAGAGAATACCTCTGTTCCAGCTTGTTCCTGGTGACAAAGGCCTCCCAGCACGGCCCTGGAAACCCGTCTCCTTGTTGAACTGTTAGCTTAATTCAAGTTAAAGCCGGTGGCTTTCCATTTTATCCCAGTCAGATACTGTAATGGCAGCTTCTTCTATCTGCAGATCTAATTTTGTGGCCCTTCACTATTTAAAAATATAACCAAGATGTTTCTTTTCCTTTTTCTTAATTTAGCCTGATTTTCATGTGGTGACAACAGAGTTGTCTTGACACATCTTAAAAAAACTCCACTACCACCCAAATAGCTTTTATTGACATCAATTCCCAAACAAACATTGGGTCAGGAGTGGCCTGCCCCACCAGCGAGATGACGTATTTACCATAATTAATGAAAATAGCCAACATCCAACAAGGTTTTCCGTGTCTGGAAGCAGCCTTGGAAAGCCATTAATGAGGGTGATCTTTTGGGGGGCTCTCAGATGAACAGGTATTTTGTTCCTGAGGGGGAACCACTTGGTTGTTAAATGGGAAGAAGGTTCAGCTGCCGTCCCTCCCTGTGCCTTTTCCTGGTCAGGTAACGCCTTTGTCCTCTCATTCTGAAGAAGGCAGTGGGACAGTGGTGGAGCAGAGCAGCTCCGGCAAAGCAGGGACCCTGGAGGTAGAATTGGTGTACTTCCCCCTTACCTCCAAACCTCCAGTGTCCTGAGGGTTAAGAAAGGCAACTCCACTCTCATGGTGGGTGTGGATGTTTTGGAAACACCCCTGCCCTTCCTCCCTAGCCCTGCAGGAAGAGGTGCGTGCCGGGGAGGGGTGCCTGGTTCCACACGTGCCCCTCGAGGTCTCCCGTTGCAGAGCCCGCACCCCTCCCCCAGCAACAATAAATTAAAAGTGTCCCCAATGCTGCTGCCAGCAGTGCCTGGGGTTCCTCACACAGTAGCTGCTGTGCCGCCCTGTCGCCATGTGGCGACCAGGTATGCTTTCTAGTAAGGTGCAACGAGCATGGCTCTGTGCTGGTGGGATTTTTGGTGTTTTTAAAATAGGCTTTTTGTTCAGAAAAGAATTTGCTGGTGTTTCAGTTTCGAATCAATAAAAGAGGCTATTTTTCTGCATAAATTGTACCTGTGCAGTCACACACCCAGCCTGTTCCCCAAAGTTCAAATCACTGAGTAGCTCACGCAGTACATCCTGGAACTTCTTACTGTACCTTGCAACAGTCTGCCCTGAGGTTTTCCAGCAGCATGGCCAGTAGCCAGGAAGGATAATTAAGAATACTGGAGAAACTATAGGTTGTTCATTGTCATGGTGCCCAAACGGAAACAGCAGCCAGATGAAAAGATGTTAGTAGAAGCGAGCAACATACCCATGTTCTCAGTCTGCTCGGGTAGAAAGAAGGTGGTGTGATGTTCTAGGACTGCCTGGTTTTTCTGGTCTAATGGGCAAGAAAGAATATGTAGAGTTGTGTGTGGGCAGAAGACTAAAAGGAACAGCCAGCAAAGCTTGGGTGGGGCAGAGAGGGCAAGAAAGAGAACAGAAACAAACAAGTAGTGATGACAAGAACAGAGCTATTGTGTTCTGGGAACACTCTTACAATAAAGGGGAAACCTCTCCAGATATTTAGGAAACTGAGATTTCTTCCAAAACAAAACCTGGCTAGCACCCAGGATCTAGCAGCTCTGCCAGCAGAGGGAGGACAGCGTTGGTTGAGAACTGCCAATGATCCCACTGTTCAACTGCAGAACAGACGTTCGGTGGCTCTGTAAATCCTCACGCTGCAACCCCAGGAATGGGCACTTCTTCCTTTCCACTTTACGGGAAGGAGCTGAGGCACAGAAAGGGAGGGTGACTTGCCCAAGATCACAGAGCTAGTAAGTGGCAGAGCCTGGAAGAAAGTACCTCCCCTGGTCACCTTTCACAGTAGTCTAAGGCATAAAATGAGATATGGGATAAAAGTACTTTGAAAAGCAAAATGCATTGTGTTGATTTTAAGATAAAGGGCAGTATGTTATACTTCGGAAATTCTAGAAGGCAGGAATTGTTGGTCCTTAGCCCAGTCTTTAGGAAGTCAGGAACTTTGTGTCACAAGCAAAAATTAAAGGCATTTGCACAGAGGCCAAAGTGAATGCAAAGCCGTTTTTAACCATGCGCCCGTTGAGCCTTGGTGACTTCATGGTTTATCTTGTCCACGGAGAACTAACTAGCTGAGCTGCAAGGCAACAAACGCATTTATTTGGGGCTCTTAGGAATGCAATTCGAGGAGCGCAGGCTCAGGTAGCAACCCAATCGTGTCCCGTCTCAGCGCTTGCAAGCAAAGGTTTTTAAAGAAAAAGAGATTACCTAAATTGTTGGTGATTGGTGGATATTTGTGGTTCCTTCCGGTTAGAGTGTTCACTGAGCTCTTTATCTTGTGGTTTGTGTCTGGTGGCCGGATGTCCCGAGGGTTTTGAGTAACATTGTTGCTTGAGGCTTTGCATGCCGTGCCTGTGCGTGAAATCTGCTGGATTTGCATAAGAGTCACCTCCAGAATGACCTCCCAGCTCCATTTTAAGTCTCTTAGCCATAGTAACTCTGTTCGGTTTTATTCCTTTTTACAACATCCTGAGCTACATTACGATATAAGCCAGCTGCAGGCTGGAGGGTCAGGGCAAATTTGAAGTCAGAAATTTGCTTCTTTGGGTGGCCATCTGCAAACACAGATGTTCTCACAGACTCTAAGGATATTTCCCATTTATTTTGGGGGAATAAGAGTCCTCAGGGAGGAGTGGGGAGATTTCTTGCACTGATTTTCTGGCAAAGTTGGAGTGGGGTCTTTGTTCCACTGCTAATTCATTTTTGTACAAGCAGAGGAATTGAGCTTTGCATAGCACCAATGAGTCCTTCAAACTTTGGCACCGTCAGTAGCCCTAGCCCCAAAACAAAGATGGCATTCAGAGCAGAGGTGAAAGATCTTGCTGCAAGGGGCAGGCCTGGCCCTGCAGACGCCCTGGAGCGGAGCTGGCCCTGCCGCCCTCCACAGGGAGCCCCAAGCCACAGCCCAGGAGGCTCCATTATCACCAGAAGATCCATGCCTCCATCTGGGGGAGTCATCGAGGCCCCTTCCTCTGCCAGGGATGCCAAGCCAGTTTTCCAGAGGCTCCTGATTTGGTGCCATCTACCACCTTCCCAACCCTGCTGCTTGTAAAGTCGGTGCACACAGAATTCAGAGGACCACACTGTCTGTGCCCACTCTCGTCCCTCAAGTGCACTCGGCACAGAGAGCAGGCGAGTGACATGGCCAGGACACAGCCTACCCCGGCCCCACCTGCTCATGTGGGGTGTAATCTGTTACCCCATTCTCATGAAGCCCAGTAAAGGGGGTATTATCATTATCATCCCCACTTTATGCAAGGAGGTTAAGTAAGCTGCCCAAGTCGGGGCTTAAACTTGTCTTCCAACTTCACTCATTCACTAAATACTTGAATACTTGCTGTGTCCAGATATAGGACCAGCCTCCGGAGAACAATGGTGAGCAAACACACAGCTTTGTCCTCTTGGAGTTGACAATCCATGGAGGAGAAAGACATGAAATGATGTAATACTGCAACTGTGACGCTACAGTGAGGAAACTTGATTTTATCCGGAAGGCCTCCCGAGGAAGTGACATGAGCTGAGAACTCATGTCATGGGTGAAGAGGCTCCTGGCATGCAGAGGGTGGGGTGGGAGGGGGCCTGGAGGGAGCGCCTGGCTGTGTGGGTGGGGGGCCCAGAGCAAGGGAAGGCCCTGGGGTAAGACGACCTTGGAGAGTCCCTGGGAAATCAGACCCTGCCGGGGAGTTGTGAGGGCAATGGAAGCCTTCCAAGGGTTTTAGACTCTGGGGCGGGGTGGTGAGTGGAAGTGAGGGTCAGATTTGTACTTGGCAAACACCGCTCTGGGCCCAAGGGGAAGGCGGTCAGAGCAGGTGCGGGGCTGCCATGGACGGGTGAAGGAGAGGTGGCGTGAACTGCAAGGAGAGACCCAGAGGGACTGTGGAGATTCTGGGAAGTAAACTGCTCCATGACGGATTGTGTGTGGAGTGAGGCGTCCAGAAGGGTCCTGGGTGCTGATTTGGGGCCCTGAGAGGCTGGTGCCATCATTCACTCCGTGAAGGCCGCCGTCAGCCCCTCTCCTTTCCTCTACTCCTTCCTGCCTTGCACTGAGGATGTGGAGACGTCGGCGGGAGAACAAGTTCATGTAAGAACAGACAGGGAAGTGGTTTTCTACCAAGGGCAGTTCTTTCTGGGCTGCCTGAACTACTGAGGGGCTCTGATGGCATCTGGTGGGCAGAGGGGGCCAGGGATGCGCTGCAGTTCTGCCGGGGGGGGGGCCCGGCACGTCACCCGGAATCCAATAGCAGCACCCTCGAGGAGAAAGTGTCAGAGGCGCCGGACGTGTGAGTTATGAGAAATTCTGGGGTGTGCCAGGGATATCGGGAGGACTGCCCGCCTTTCCCCCCGCAATACAAGGACAGCTGGCCTTAACCCGCTCACTTCCGACCCTAACCTTGTTTCGGAAGGGGGCAGGGGACGGGGGATTCCAAAGGGCTGTTCACAGAATCGGTATAAAGCGACGGCCCTCATTAAAAAATACCCAAAACGGCCACGTGCCATTTCGCCCCCGCCTCCCCCGCCGCGTCCTCCCGCCGGCTCCCCTCTTCTTCCCGGGCGCACGTCGGAGGAAGCAGCCTCCGCTCCGCCGCGACCCGCCTCCCGCACGAGAAAGCACGCTCCGAGACAGCGGGCCTGCTCTCCGCTCGGCGATTGGACACCGTCGGGCCCGCGCAGCGCCCACGGCCCCGAGACCGCACCTTCATCCGACGGCCCGCGACCCCGCCCCGCCGCCGCGGCCCCAGGCGGTCTGCGCAGGTGCGTCACAGGCCCCGCCCAGGCTGACGTCACGGCGGCCGTTACGGCGTCAGGCGTCTCGGCGCGCGCGGTTTAAACGGGTTCCTGAGGCGCGCGCGGAGGCAAGATGGGGCCCCCCAGCCCAGGTGAGGCGGGCGCGCGGGCGGGCGGCAGCGCGGGAAGGGCCCAGCTCCAGGCGGCGAGTGCTCCGGGCGGCGGGCGCGGGTCTCCAGCCCTGGTCTCGGCCCAGCCGGGGGAGGGAACAGGGCGCGCGGGGGGCGCGCGGCGGGAGCGCGCGTGGCCGCCCCACCCCCACCCCTCGGTTCCTGGGGGGGTGTGGGGCAGCCTCCGCCCTGCGCGCTCTCTCCGCGGGGAAAAGGCGGTTTCCTGGAATGGACGTGGGCTTCGGGACCGAGGCTCAGCACGCGTGCATTTACTTTTACGTCCATCCTGCAAGCATTTGCGTGCTTCTTTTAGGCCAGGCCCTGGTGCAGGTGCAGGGATGTAGCAGAGAACAAAACAGGCGATCCCTGGAGCCCGTGTTCTGCAGACGGCTGAATACAGCGACTGAGGGTAGCAGGGGGACGGGGCGCCTTGAGGTTCCGGGTTCAGGGGAGACCTTTAAGCAGAGATCCGGGAGCTTGTTCCAGGTGGGAGCGAGGACAAGGGAAGGAGCCAGGCCCAGCCTAGGACCCGGCCTAAATATTGACTCAGCTTCCCGGGGGAGTTGGAAGGCGGGCAGGGCCTCGTAGGGCTGGGCAGAAGATTTGGGAATTCAGAGTTATGGTTTGGAAGTGCTGAGTGACACGACCGAGGGACACCCAGATGGAGGGGTCAGTCGTCACTTGGATATGAGTCTCGTACTCATGGGAGTTGATATGGGCCTCTCAGGGAAGCAGCCATCGTCATCCTATAGGTCATATTATAAACCACGGGAACAGACAAGGTTACGAGGGAGAGCTTGTAGAGAACACTCCCAGGACCAACATTTAGCATCTGGATCGAGAAGGAGGTGGAAAAGCTGAGATTAATATCATGGAAGCCAAGAGTGTTTCAAGGAGAAGGGGGTTGTCAGCTGTTTCACCTGCTGCTAAAGCTCAAGAGAGAGGGTTAGGGTTAGGGTTAGGGTTAGGGTTAGGGTTAGGGCCTGGCTTTGGCAATGTGGAAGTTGTAGGTGGTGGTGGCAAGAGCAGTTTTCACATGCAGTGGGGGGCACCAGACCCGAGGCGACTGAAAAATGATGGGAGGTGAGGATGTGGGGGCAGGAGGTGTTTTTGAGCCCAGTACCATCTGTTGAATGAATGATGCAGAGTGGCAGTGGCAGTGGCAGTGGAGAGAAAATGTCAAAGGCAGATTCAGAGACCTCTAGAGTGCTTTTAATTTCCAGCCCTCTCAGACAGGCTCCTCCTTCGGTGCTTCCTGTTATGGCCTTTTCGGCAAGCCCTAGCTTTTCCTTACTCAGGTGCTCACATGCAAATAGTCAGAAGTCCTCTTGATTGTCTTTAAAAATTTCTCTTGCCTCCTCCTTTTCGGTTTTTATTTTCTTTTCCTTTTGACCTCAAGTGAGAGTTGTGTTAACCATACTCTTCAGCTTGGGAGAAGCTGTCGGGGGAACATGTGATGTTCCTTTCCTGATATTTTACTTTTATTCCCTTTTATTCCTATTCCCCACTCCTATTCCCCTCCCCTCACCATGGGCAATTACTAAATATTTATTGTGTATATCACTTTATTTTTAATCTATTCCTAAAAATATTTGTTAGTGTGCAGGTGGTTTCTTTTCATGCCACAATTCTGAAGCAGCTGAGATAGAGCCAGGCCTTCGGATTCTTAAATCTGGAAGCTCTGCTGAGGCTTCTCAGTTCCTTTAACTCTTTCTATCCTTTGCGCTTTGTGGCCACTCACTACCACGGTCACAGCCTAGACCTGGTCAGTAACAATAGCTGCACCCCTCTGTATCTCCATTTTAGCACCCTGCTTCTTAATACCACCCCTCTCTTTCCAGCTTCCTCCTTGTTCCTCGCCCAGCAGACCTCCTTCCTACTGTGGTTGACTGTCTTTCGCCTGTCCTGTCCTCACTGCCCCCCTTACTTAGCTTGTACACCATGTCAAGCAATATAATCACTCCCTTTCATAACCCTTAACCTCCTTGCCCTCCTCTTCCTTTCTTGTACTTGCTTGACGCAGTCACTACCCTGGTTCATTCAGACTCATGTTGACTCCACACCGGCCCCTGCACTCCTGATAATGGCAAGAGAAAAACATCCAAGGATGCCACACAGTCTCAAGCAGTGTTTCCCTGGTGCGTTAATTCTGCCATTGTCCTGGATGACCGTTTCATACCTTTCTTTCTCCTCAAATCTTCAGGACCTCCTCTCTTACCTTTTTTTTTTTTTTTTTACTTGCTTCCTATTTTACTAAGAAAATAAAAGGAATCAAAAGAAACCATCCACAAGCTTGCGATCATATCTGCCCACTTACATGCACCTGTGCCATGTTTGCCACGCTCTTTTCTGCACCTGTGCTCTTGGCAAAGGCAACCCCTTTTACCTACTTAAGGATGCGGTTCAACAACTTTTATCCTTGCTTCTGCATGATCTCTGTGGTAGGCTGAAGAATAATGGCCCCCCAAAGATGTTTGGAACCTGTGAATGTGTTAGCTTACAATGTAAAAGGGACTTTGCAGGTGTGATAAAGTTAAGGCTCTTGAGATGGAGAGAGTGTCCTGGGTTATCTGGGTGGGCCCAGTGGAATCACAGGAAGGAAGGAAGATCACAGGTAGTAGGAGAGCTGATGACAGAAGCAAGAGGTGGGAGTCATGGTAGGAAGGGTCCCCGAGACAAGGAAAACAGGTGGCTTCTAGAAGCTGAAAAAGGCAAAGAAATGGATTTTCCCCTGAAGCCTCCAGAAGGAATGCAGCCCTGCTGGCGCCTTGATTTTAGAGTTCTAACCTTCAGAATTTAAGACAATTAATTTGTCTGGGTTTAAGCCACTGAGTTTGTGGTAATTTGTTACAGCAGCAATAGGACACTAATACAGTCTCTTTTCCTTTCTCGACTTCATTTTTCCTACCATGCTGTTATTTTTTTTCCATCTTAAAATTGCTGTCTTGATCTGACTTCCCTTTCAACTCCCTTCCTCCCATTTCTCTCCTACCTTCTAAAGCAGAAGTCATTGAGTTGTTTCTTTGCTGTCTCCAAATTCTCTTCTCCCATCCTTTTTTGAATCCACGCTAGTTGGGCATTCTCCCCCACTCTTTGCAAGCTACTCTTATCAAGATACCAGTAACCTCTAGATTGCTATGTCTAATGATTCGTCCTCGGTCCTCCTGTAATTTGACCTGTTAGCCGCATTTGATGTAGTTCATTACTCCTTCCTCCCCTGAAACATTTTCTTCATTTGCCTTTTAGGATATCACATCCTCCAGGTTTTCTTCCTTTCTCATTAGTTGCAATATTCCCCACCTTTTTTTGCTGGTTCCTCCTTCTTTCCTGCTCTTTAAACTTTCAGACTATTGTCAGGCCCAGGCCTGGCTTCTCTTCTCTATATTCATTTCCTTGGTGTTCTCGTCAAGTCTCAGGATTTTAAATACCCTCTGTTTGCTGATGACTTTGGAGTTTATGCATCTTTCCTGGAACATTTTCCACAACTCTAGGCCCAGGTGTCCAGCTGGCATGACTAATAAGCTTCTCAAGTTTAGCATGTCCCAGACAGCTGTGATCATTCGTCCTTCCTCCCAGCCCTCCAGATACGCTTCTGCTGTAGTCACCTCTCAGACCACGGCAGTTCCCTTTTAGCAGTTAGTTGTTCAGGATAACCTTGGAGTTGTTGTTGAGTCTTCTGTTTTCTCTGATGTCCCACATTTAATCTGTCGGGAAATCATATCTGAGTATATCTGTTGCCACCCCTCTGGTTTGAGCTGCCGTCAGCTCTTGTCAATGGCCATTGTCCTCACCTCCTGCCTAGACTTCCTGCGGTGTCTGTTCTTGTTCCCTTTACAGTCTGTTTTCAGCATAACAACCAGAGTGGTCCTCTCGAAGCTTAAATTGGATCACGTTTGTCTTCTCAGCACCCGCTGACCACTTCCCTTCCCTGTCCACTTACAAGGCAGGGTCCTTACCAGGGCCCACAGGGAAGCCTGACTTTGTTCTGACCCGTTGGGGTTCTTGTTCTCCCAGGCTCTGGAGAGTCTGGCACCCCTTTATCTCTCTGGAGTTCTGGGGCCAGTCTCCCAGGATTGCTCCACTCCAGCCGCTCTGGCCTCATGCATACCAGGCAAGCTCCCACCTTTGTCCTTGCTGGTCCCCGGAATAGCTGCACAGTCTTGGCTCTGGTGTTACCTTCGTGGTGGTCTTTCCTGGCCACCCTATTTTAAATGATCTTCCATCTCCATTCCCAGTCCTTATTCCCTTCCCAGGCTTTATTTTTCTCACCATCTAGCATGCTATATTTTCTAAATTCTTACTATGAAAATTTTTGACCCTGCAGGAAAATTGAAAGACTAGGACAATAAACACCCTTATACCCACCACCTAGACCCAACACTTATTAACATTTTGCCATATTTACTTTGTCCTCCCCTTTAAATATAGTTGCACACATCATGTCACCTCTAGTTGTTGTTTATGCGTCTCCTAAACGTCTTGACATTCTTCTACATAACCATATCATTATCACAGCTAAGAAAATAAAAATAAATTCCCTAATGTTATCTGATATTTAGACCATATTCAGAATTTCCCTAATTATTCCCAAAATGTTAATAGCTGTTTTTGTTTTCTTTTGTTTGACCAAGGGTTGGCTCAAAGTTCATACATTGTTTTGTTGGTATGATTCTTTGGTTTCTTTTAATCCAGAAGGGTCCCTCTCTTTTTTTTTTTTTTTTTTTTTTTTTTTTTTTTTTTTTTTTTTTTTTTTTTTTTTTTTTTTTTTTTTTTTTTTTTGGACAGTGACTCTTTTTAAGAGACTAAGTTTTGTCTTGTAAACTGTTCCACAGTCTGGGTTGTCTTGACTGTTTCTTTTTGGTATCTTTCAATTTGTTCCTCTACCTCTTGTATTTCCTATAGACCAGAAGTTAGATATAAAGTCTTGATTAAATTTAGGTTAAACATTTTTGACAAAAATATTTCATGGGCAATGCTATGAATTTCATATTGTATCACATCAAGAGATGAGTAAGTTTCAGGTCTGGTTTTTAGTGAGGCCACACTTGATTGCTTAGTTAAAGTGGTGACTGCTACATCTTTCACTGTAAAAGGCATTTTTCTCTTTGCAGCTAGCCGGTTAGCTGCGAGTGATTCTTTGGAACACAATATTTATTCTGTCTTTTTCTGTCTCCCCCTGCCCCACGGCATGGCAGAGCTGGGGATAGGGCCTAGTGTAGCTGACGCCATCACCCAGTCCTCGCCTTGTCTCCCTGTCTCTCCGCCTCTCTCTCTGCCAGGACTTAGGGGTTCTGTGGGCCTCTGGTTCCATCAGTGTGGGAGCTTCCCAGAGGCAGCAGCTTTACCCATGCAGTCCTTAAATCCATGATAGCTGCATGGATATTTATCCCTGATGGGCAAGGAAGCAACAGAAACCTACTACCTTCCCCCTCCACTATATCCAACCTATAGAGGGTCTAGCAGCTAAAGAGTATTAGAGTTGTAAAAGGCCTAAGTGGAGAAAGTGTGGTGAGACTGCACCCCAGGACAGGCCCCAAGTCCTCCTTTGGAGAGAGGAAATGTGCTGTTGAAGACTGCTGCCGCTGCTTTTTTTAAAATGCAATTTTATTGAGATAGATTCACATAACATACAGTCATCCAAAGTGTACAATCAGTTGTTCACAGTATCATCATATAGTTGTACATTCATCACCACAATCTTTGAACATTTTCAATACTCCAAAGAATAAAATAAAAATTAAAATAAAAAAGACCCCAAACATCCCATTCTCCTCCTCCTCCCCATTGTTCATTTACTTTTTTTAATACAGTTTTATTGAGATACAGTCACACACCCTACAGTCATCCTCACTGTACAGTTATTCACAGCACCATTATACAGTTGTGCGTTCATCACCAGAATAAATTTTTGGAGCTTTTCCTTACTCCAAAATAAAAATAAAAGCAAAAAAAAAAGAACACCCAAAACTTTCTATCCTCTCCATCCCAATCCCACCCTATTCTTCATCTGATTTTGTCCCCATTTTTCCACTCATCTTTCCATGTATTGGATAAACGAAGTGTGAGCCACAAGGTTTTCACAATCACATGTCACACTGTGCAAGCTACGTAGTTATACAATTGTCTTCAAGAATCAAGGTCACTGGTTGGCAGTTAAACAGCTTCAGGTATTTCCCTCTAGCCATTCTAATACACTGAAGACTGAAGGAGATATCTATATAGCACATGAGAATACCCTCCAGAGTGACCCCCCGACTCTGTTTGCAATCTCTCAACCACTGGAACATTATTTTGCTTCATCTCTCTTCCCCCTTTTGGTCAAGAAGATCCTCTCAATCCCACAGTGCTGGGTCCAGGCTCATCCCTGGGAGTTATTTCCGACATTGCCAGGGAGATTGACACCCCAGGAATCATGTCTCACAGAGGGGGAGGGCAGTGAGTTCACCTGCTGAGGGGCTTAGAGAAGCCACAACAGAGCAACAAAGAGGCTCTCCGGGGGGACTCCTAGGCACAATTATAAGTGAGCTTGGCCTCTCCTTTGCAGCAGTAAGCCTCACAGGGGAAAGCCCCCAGATTGAGGGCTCAGCCCACCAAATTGGCAGTTCTCGATGTTTCTGAGAAAATCAGCAATAGCCCAGGTGGGGAAGTCCGTGTGTTGAAGGCTTCTTGAACAAGGTTTTGTTCCATCGCTGCCAGTCACAGTGAACAGCACTGCTTCCGAGACCCATGGGCACGCCCACAGTGCGGCCTCACCTTTGGATCGGGTGTGCCCGGTGCCCGTGCCCAGGAAGGCCCCCCTCAGTACTCCCGGCACCCCGGGCCTGGAGGACTTTCCGCAGAATGACGACGAGAAGGAGCGCCTGCTGCGGCGGCGCTCCAGGGTCCTGGACCTGCAGCTCAGCGCCGACTCGCCGTGCGGGCGCGCCTCCCCATGCAGCAGGTGAGGGTGATGCGGTGCCCGTGGGCGGCCCTGGCGCAATCCCACGGCTCCTCTGCGGGTGCAGGTTTTGCAAATCGCAGTGTCACGGACCCCTGCCAGAGGCTTTTGTCTTTGTTTTCCATTTAGGAGTATTGACGTTTCAGCTACGATTCCTAAATTTACAAACACACAGATTACAGAGCATTACTCCACCTGCATCAAACTGTCCGCCGAGAATGTGAGTCTCTGGTTTGTCACTGAAGATTTTGCAGCTTGATTGCCGGGGAAACCTATCCTTGACTCTGCAAAGAAGGCATGGTTGCTGGGGCTGTGCACTTTTTTTTTTTTAATTCAGTTTTATTCAAACATGCACATAACATACAGTCATCCTTGGTATATAGTCAACCGTTCACAGTATGATCATCTAGTTATGCATTCATCACCACAATCTATTTCTGAACATTTTCCCTACATCAGAAAGAATCAGAACAAAAGTAAAAAATAAAACTGAAAAAAGAACACCCAAACCATCTCCCCCCATCCCATCCCATTTGTCATTTAGTTTCTATCCCCATCTTTCTACTCATCTATCCATACACTAGATAAAGGGGGTGTGATCTATAGGGTTTTCACACTCACACTATCACCCCTTGTAATCTACATTATTATATAATCGTCTTCAGAAGTCCAGACTGCTGGGTTGGAGTTTGGTAGTTTCAGGTATTTACTTCTAGCCATTGCAATACATTAAAACCTAAGAGGTGTTTTCTACATAGTGCATAAGAATGTCCACCAGAGTGACCTCTCGACTCCATTTGAAATCTCTCAGCCACTGATTCTATTTCGTCTCATTTTGCATCCCCCTTTTGTTCAAGAAGATACTCTCAGTCCCACGATGCTGGGTCCAGATTCATCCCCGGGGGTCATAGCCTGCATTGCCAGGGATGTTCACACCCCTGGGCATTGGGTCCCACGAAGGGGGGAGCGCAGTGAGTCTACCTGTCAAGGTGGCTCAGTTAGAGAGAGAGAGAGGGCCACATCTGAGCAACAAAGAGGCACTCAGGGGGAGACTCTTAGGCACAACTACATACAAGTTTAGCCTCTCCTCTGCAGCAACAAGCCACATAAGGGCAAGTCCCATGATCGAGGGCTCAGCACACCAAACCGCCAGTCCCAATGTTTGTGACAACATCACCACAATCCAGGTGATGAAGTCCAACCCATCTGCACCTTCCCCCAGCTCCTCGGGGTTGGGTGGT
>PVKY010003481.1:0-21580 GCA_004027775.1 Bradypus variegatus
GCTTTGGAAAGCCCAGGGCCATGCAGCCAGGGACAGCAGCGGCACCCAGTGGCCATTCTGGGGCTCTGCAGGGGCTGGAGCTGCAGCCAGAGCAGTTTCTCCCAATGAGGCTTCCAGTCCCTGCTTCCCTTAGTGCCTGGGGTGGGGACAGAGGCACTGCCTGACCCCACAGCTTGTCCTCTTGTCCCCAGTATGACATAAGCAATGGTGGACAGCCAGGTGGAGGAGGGGAATATGAAGTTCAGGTGAGCAGGCCAGGGGAGAGCTGGCAAATGTCACACAGGGAACTCCTGGGCTCTGCTAGCTCCAAACCTCCCCCTCCCTGGGCTCGTTTTCTCACCTGTATGTGGGAGCATGGAGAGGGGCCTGAGATGATTGGCACTCCTTGGAAGTCTTGGGGTTGCGTGGGACAGGAACCCCAGTCCCCACCCCCAAAGGACTTGGGGGGCTTCTCTAGAGATCTTGCCCACAGGCCATGCCTCTCTGCAGGAAGGGTTTGGCTGGACCAGTGGAGTGGTCCTGATGCTCCTGGATCGCTATGGCGACCGGCTGCGCTCTGGGGCCCAGCTGGTCCTCCTGGAGCCCCACTGCCTCACGGCTGCCCTCCTGCCCATCCTCCTGCTCAGTTTCTGGCCACGGTGACAGGCCCATTGCCCCTCAGCCTTCACTTCCACATCTGGCTCTGCACAAGTCCCCACTCTCTCCTGCCTCTTCCTCCTCCATCCCTGGAGACCCCATTCCCTCCCCTTCCAGGCTAGTCCTGTGTTTATACTGGAGGGGGGCAGGGCAGCTGACCTCGAGGTCTTGGGTCGGGGTCTGGGTCCCTTCTGGAGCCTTTAAGAGGCGGGAATCCTGCTTTAGGGCCACACCTAGCACACACACCCCCACCCCATCCAAGGCCCAGCTTATACCCCACATTTCCTGGGTCCCCAAACACTTCATAGTCCAAATGATTTATTGTTCTGCTGAATTGCTTACAAATACTGAAAAACACCAGCCTGGGCCCAGGCAGCCACGGGCCCCAGTGCTGGGCAGGGCAGGGGAAGTGGGCTTAGTGTTAAGGCGAAAAGGGCCGAGGCCAGGCAGCTGGAGGCCTGGTGGCTCTGCTCCCCATCTCCATTGCTCTTCCAAGGCTGGCAAGGGACAGACCAGCCCTCAGGGCTCTACGCTCTGCAACTTCTTCTCCTGCCCAGGCTTCCTCTCAGGGCACATCTGGGCAACCCTCTTTCCCTGCCAGCCTCCACCCTGTGCAGAGCCCAGAGAAGGAGCCTTCTGGCTTCCTCCCCGACCCCTCAGCTCCTCCTCTCATCTGTAGGCACCCCCCCCACACACCAGCTTCATCCCTTCTGGCTCTAGCAAGGCACGAGTGGGAGGGAGAAGGCTGGGTGGGGCCGCAGGCTGTTGCACCAGGCCTGGGGACACAGGCGGGGGTGGGTGGGTGTGCGGTGCCTTTCCTGGCAGGGGCAGCCTGATAGCCCGGGCTGCAGGGATGATGGCACGTGCCTCGGATGGGGCCCCCAGGCTGAAGGAGTGGCTGAGCACAGAGCCAGGGCAAACGGGGTGTGACCGTGGTGATCATGGTGATGGATCTGCACAAGGAGACCTCCAGGATGACACATGCTTTCTTTGCCCTCAAGCAAAATAACTGAAAAAATAAATGTGGGGTAAACAAAGGGACAGAGTGGGCTTTCAGAACTACACTGCCTGAGCTGCTACCCCACTCTGGATGTGGCTCTGCCCAGCCCCCAGGGCCCCTGCAAGGGGGCTGAGACAAGAGGGGATCTTTGGCAGATTCTGGTACCATAGTGAGTCCTTCATAGGGCACGGGCTGGGGAGAGCAGGAGCCGGCTCAGAGCTGAGAGGCCCTCTCTGTGACAGCACCACAGCCCTGCCCAGCCCAGGGGGGTGGCATTGAGAGTTACTGCAGGTACTGGGCTCTCAGAAGGCAGCAAAGCTCCCCCCTGCCCTCCCCACCTGGCTGGTTCTGGCTAGAGCCTAGATTCACAGAACCGGGCTCCTTGTGGAATATCACAAAAGTCTTCTTATGTAAAATTCCCAGACACTCTTCCCTCCTAGGGCCTCTGGGAACACTCCTGTGAGGCCTGGGGCCTACTGTGGGTGCGGAGAACAGCGGGTGGCTGGGAGTGGGTCCTGGGGCAGGCCCAAGGGTCCAGGGGGGCCCACGGCATTCAGTTCATGAACTGAGTATAGCCCTCGGCCCCAGTGACAATGACATCCATCCAGATGCGCATGGCCTCAGCAGACGGGGCCACCATGTAGTACAGCCGGTCGTGGGTCTTCACGCAGAAGGTGAGGGCGGGGTTCGGGCTCTGCAGAGGGACGAGAAGAAGATCTAAGACAGGCATGACCCCCAAATGCCCAGGAGTATTGTTTTCATCTGCCCTTGCCCCTCCTTGACCCAGGAAGCCCTGGCTTAGGGCTCGTCCTCGACAGGCCCCAAGCCCGGTGCCCACCAATCCATGTGGGCCTCCAGGCTGGGATAGTCCCCTTCTCTCACCACGGCAGGCCCTGACTCTCTGAGCCTCTTTGGGCCCTGGCAGGACCTGCTCAGGACCACACCCCACTGACCCAAAGGGCTGTGCCAGTGAGGACCACAGTCTCCTCTTGGCACAAAAAAGAAGTAGATGGAGAAAGCCATAAGAGAGTGCTGGGCCCCAGGATCCCAAAAGGAGCAGGGATCAGGGCTGGGGAGGGCACTGCAGGTTGGGGGCTGGAGGGTGACATGTATTCGGGCAGTGGGCTCGAGCCTCAGGGTCCTAGTCGTCTGCTCTCCTCTGTCAAATCCGGTGCCCTCACACCCCTTCTATCCACCCTCTGCACCGCCCCTCTCAGCACCATCCTCAGAGGGAAGCACCCTGCAGTCATCTCCCAAGAGGGGAGATTTTCCTGCTCTCCAGCCCCACTCCCGCTCCTCCCCCGGGCCTGGTGGGCGAGGGGAGGGGTTGAGAGGAGAGTCAGGGGTCAGGGGTTGGGGAAGGGGGGGCGGAGGAGGTGTTAATGTTCTGGTTACAGGTGTGGGTGGGTACCTCAGTCACCACAGTAAAGCTGAAAAACCTCTTCTGATGGAGAGGAGAGGGAGAGAGGAAGAGAAAGTTTACAAAGAGAATAAGGACTGGGTCAGAGCCTCTCAGGAGGACAGGCTGGGGGGCCTTTGCTCCCAGAGCCCACCCTGGCCACACGGCTGTGTCCTAGCCCTGACCTTGGCTGCGCTGCGCAGGTGGTCGTAGTACACCTCCTCGATGGCTTGGAAGTAGATGACCCCCTTCAGCTTCGTCTCGTGCTTGTCTGCAAAGGCAAGGAGGCCTGGCTGAGGAGGCCTGCCGTGCCTCAGGCCAGGCTCCAACACCACCATCCCCTGGGCCCTCGGTTTCCCCACCTGGGAAACGGGGCAATGGTCCTAGCTTCCCAGGACTCCAAACCCAGGCCCGACAGAGCCCTCACGAGATGGATAATGCTCAGCCTTGCTCATAATTACCAAGAAATGCCAATCAGTGCTACACTGAAATACCACTCCTCACCTATCAGAACAGCAAAAATATACATTTGACAACACACATTGGGCAAGTCTGTGGAGAGACAGGCCATCCAATAAATGAGGAGGGGGAACATAAACTGGGAAAACATACAGACAAGTTGGCCTTGTCTCTCGAAATTAGAAAGACCTTTACCCTTTGACCCAAAAAGGATACTTCTGAGAATTTATCTTTACATACACACAAAATAACACATTCACAAGATTAGTCCTGGCAAAATCATCATAATCACAGAAGACAGGAAACAACCCAAGTATCCATCAGGAGAAGATTGGTTTATAAATGACAGTGTATCACATGGGAGAATACAACACAGCTGTGAAATAGAACAATACAGAAATAAATGATAAAGATACAGCAATATAGCTATAAAAATATATGACTTTATAAATATCTAGATAGATATCTATCTGAAATCACTAAGACATGTTAGGAGGAAAACAAGCTAAGAAAGAGGAGAAAGTGAGAGGATGGGTTTGCATCAGCTTATACCCTCCTAGAGACACACTAGAAGGATTCACGGGAAAGGAATAAAAGTGGTTCCCCATCGGGGGTGGAGGAAGGGGTTGCTGGGGAGAGGAGCAGTTGCACACACAATCATTCATTTAATCCTCATTCTAAGCTTTGATTTTTGGACCAGAGGAATGTATTTACCTCTTCATATGCCAACATTAAAAAAGGAAAGGAAGCCTCTAATGTCTGAAGGGCAAGAGTGGCAGGAAGGAGGTGAGCAAATCAGCATAGCCAGAGGTGACCATTCAGGGCTGGGGAGGGCAAACTCCCCAGTGGGCACTTCCCCGGGTGACCCCCTCTACTCCCACCCACCCCCAAGTGGCGTTGGGTCCGAGTCATTGATGGCTGGAGTGGCTGCTCCGGCCTCCTAGAGGGCCCCTGCCCCACCCTGTGCCCCTTCAATCTATCCTCCCTGATGCTGAGGGAGTGAGCTTCCTACGCAAATCTCACCCGGCTACGTTCCAGCTCACAGACCTCTCTGCTGGTTCCCTCATCAACAAGCCTCCTCAGCTTGGCAAAGGCTGTAAACAGACTGGTGCCAAAACACCCCCACAGCCTTGTCTCACACCCCTCCCCGGCACCAACCCTAAGTTCTCTCAAGCTAGGCTGAGCTTCTCACCCTTCCCTTAACAATTAACTGTGCATACATTGGAGTGGTCTCCTGGAGCCCATTCCTGTGGCAAACTCCTAAGCGATCTTCAAGACCCATTGCAGATGGATCACCGTGGTGGAAAGTTATACTCTCTGATGCTCCCACAGCACGAACATTCCTTATGTGTCCTTATGTGTCTGACACACTAGGACTCAATCATTGTTGAGGTAATGAGTCTTAGTCTCTGGGACTCAGGGATAAGCTGGAGAACTTTCTCTTTGGAATCTACAATCTAGTGGAGAAGCACAGACAGGCAGCCTAGGACACAGACCTGCCATGTACTCCCTGTGTTGCCTCAGGCATGGGAAGCTCCATGCGAGCACGTACGTATCCCAGGTTGAGAGAGCACACTCAAAAGTTTCAGTATAGCGTCTGGCACACAGTATGTGGCATCTGTCATTACCTCCTGCCACCTCCAGGCCTATGTCCCAGGGAAGAATGGCCCCTGTATACTGCAGGAGCTCAGAGGACACAGGAACCCCTCCCAGTGAGGAGGAGTCAGGAAAGACTTTACACAGGTAGTACGTAATCCAGACCCTGTAGAAGACGGGCATTTCCATGGAGTAGGTGGGAGCAGGGCCGAGGCAAGGGCAGGGAGGGTGGCAGGTAAAAGGCAGGAAAGCCAAGGCCTACCCAGGGCCCTGGAATGGCCACAGCCTATCTCTGTCATCCCCTCCTGGGACCAGGGGAGGCTTTCCATATCCCCAACCCTCCTCCCCACCCTCCTTCACGAATTAGTAACCCGCTCCCGTCTCCACTTCCTTACCACCCACCCATCCTCAATCTTGTACAATCCAGCTCCCGCCCCCACACAGCGGAAACCCTTCTCTCCACAGCCTGATCTCTGAATCCAATGGCCTTTTGGGTCACACAATCCTTAGCCTTTATGCAGCATCCGTCATCGCTGGTGACACCCCCTGCTTGCCAATGTCTGCTCCCTTGGCTGACTTCCTTCCCTTTTCCGCCCCACGTCTGAACTTGGTCTCCTTATGTTTTCCTAAGCACAGTCACGCAGGCCCAGTGCCAGCCCAGCACCTGGCACGTGGCTGGTCTCAAAGCTGGCATCCTCCCTCCTGCCTCCCTGCACTCGTCCCTCCTCTTTCTCTTCACCCACAGGGGAGGACTGACCCAGGGTGCGGCCTCTCTCTCCCCTCTGGAGTCTAACCACCCAGGTTCAGGCTTGACTCTGCCTCTCAGGAGCTGAGACCCTGGGAATTTATTTAACTTCTCTGAGCCTCCTTTTTCCTCATCTGTAAAATGAGGGTGCTTCCCACCCAGGGTTATTGCAAAGATTAAACAAGATGGTGCATATAGAGGGCTCAGCACAGCATACATGTGCTCAAAAATCTGATCTGCTATTGCTTTCATTATTATTATTCCAACAGATTCAGCCATCACTCTACCTGTAACCCTGACCTTGCTCCTAAACCTGGACGTCGCAAAGGCACCTCAACGTCAACACGCCTAAAATGGAGCTCTGCTGCTGCTGGCTTGCTTCTCCCTCTTCCTTCAAAGTCCCCTTGCCCTCTCAGCCCAGGGGGAAGTGAGAGAAACCTATGCCTCTGCCTCTCCTGCCTCCCCACATCCAGGCCCCAGGGTGGTCAGGGATGGCCTCCAGGAGATGGGGGCACTTGATTAAGCACCAGGTTAGAGGCGCAAGCAGGGTGCTCCAGGCCTGGGCAGCCCAGCTCCAAAATCTCCAGCTCCTTCCTCCCTTCCAGGCACCTAATAGGATTGTGGTTGGGTGGGGCTGTGTGACTGGCTTAGTGATCCCGCTGGCAAGTTGTGGGCAGATGTGACATGTGCCACTTTGTGACTGGGCATTTAACACTAATGCCATTGGGATCAGCAACATTCCAGAAGGGCGTGCTCTGAAGCAAAGACTATGCTGGAGCACCCACCCACCCCACAAGGGACAGGTATGAGGAGAAAGAAAGAAAACGGTGGATTTAGGCCTTTGGGATTTTAGGAGTGGATGTTCCTGCAGCACATCCCAGACTCTTCTGACTAGGGCAGGACACAGCATCCCTCACTCCAAACAGGAAAAGACCCCAGGGAGCTCCAGGGATGGGAGATGAAGCTGGAGGCTGGGTGGAGAGAGCTGAGGGAGCAGGATGGGCCCATCTGCCTGTCCCTGGGACCATCCTGAGTGCTCCCAGCACTGCGTGATGACCTGTCCCTCAGGGACAGTCCCCAGCTCAACCCATACCGAGGACCTCATGCACCACCATGCCTGGGTGTCCCCAGTCAGTGAATCCATCACACTTCATTTTAACTCAGTTCAGTGTCTGCCTCCCTGATGGTAAGCTCCAAGGGACAGAGATGGGGCTGTCTGGCTTATGTCCAGAGCCCAGAACACAGCCTGGCACCAATGAGATGCTCAGTGACGCTGCCAAATGAATGAACAAAGAAATGGGGTGAACGCATGAGTGTTTTACAGGAGGGGAGAACAAGGCCCAGCCCAAGCCCCTGGCCCCTTTCCAGAAGACCAGCTGTCCTGATGACAAAGCCCAGGGGTCCTGGCTCTGGCTGCCCGTGGGACGGTCTCGTGGGAACTCACCCACATAATAGGAAAGGGTGCGCTTGAGCCGGTCGAAGACAAACCAGCGCTTCTTCCATGATTTAATCTTGCCGCCCATCTTGACCAAGTAGCCACGGCAGACCTGGTGGGAAGGAGCAGTGAGGCAGGGAGGACCTGAATGCATAGCCCCTGAAGCCTTTCTTAGTGTGTGCCGTCACTAGGGCCCTGTGTTCAGCGGGGCTGACCCCAGCACCCCAGGGCCTGGTGTAGGGGCAGGTACTGGGCTCCTGTTCCCAGGACCCGGGGCTCCAGGGCCTCTGACCACAGCCCTCCCCAGCGCCCTGCATGCCTGTACCTTGCTGCTGAGCACCACGTGCAGGCATGTGTCCACGCCGTGGCCTGACGACTCGATGTGGGTCTTCAGGTCAAAGTCCTCCTTTCGGATTGGCAGGTAACGGGTCAGGGGCCGGGCCTGGGAGCACAGGGGCAGGGGCAAATGAGTCGCCTCCCGTCCCCCCTCATTCCCTGGTCCAGGCCCCATGGCTTCAGTCCTGAACCTCTGACAGTCTGAAAGTCAGCTCTCTCTGTCCCTGCGGCTGTCACTCCGGGTGACAAAGGACTTGTGGCAAAAACAGAGCCCTAGAGTGCCTGCACTGCCTCTACCTGGTCCTGGGCAAACTGCTTGATGGCTCTGTGCCTCAGTTTCCCCACCTGTGACCCAGACACAGCCGTCCTCGTCCTGTCCCTCCCTCCCGTCTCCCTCCTGCACCAAAGTAACACAAGAGGCCAGACATGAACTTGCTCTGGAAGAAAAGCCCAGTAAAAAGTCTGCTCTCCGTGGGGACTTGTTTGGGTCACGTCCCCTCTCTGGGCCTCAGTTTCCTTAAATGTAAAACAAGGGCTTTGAACTAACAAAGCCCAGGGGTCCCGGATCTGGCTGCTTACAGGACAGTCTCATGGGAACTGACCTGTATTTTTTGAGGCAGAAAAAATTCTGATACCAACTAGAATTCTCAGTCAACCGGAATATTTTTCTACACTCCTTTTCCAGGAGGAGCATTAAAATGGCAAGAAAATATTATAGAAATAGCACAATTCATGATATCATCCCAAGGATATATGTCTGAAAGAGAATCACTGTTCACAAACTTTCAGAAATCTTCCTATGCCTATATGTATTCTGTGCATATGTATATCCATGTGTATGCATTGTACATTTATATTAATAAATGTATTATGCATATTTTAAAATAAAAATGGAATCTACTTATTTAAAAAATGGCAAGAAAAGGAAATATCACAAATTATTTAAAGCAAAAAAACAAAACGCACAACTTCCAAGGAGGTATCCTAAATGTACGCTGATTTCACTGCCCTCTTTCCCCCTCCGGGCACTGGTGGCCCTTCCAGCAATGCCTCAACCTCAGGACGGGATAGAAGGGAGAGTTCCAAAGTGGTCACGGCCGAGACAGGACAGGGAAACTAGGCATCTGATGACGAGTCCCACCACAAAGATAAACTCACAGTTTCTGATTATTTCTTGATTTCCAAACCCAATCCAGGCAGCACACCCCTCAGAATCTGTATTGCTGCATTGTGGGGAACCAGGGTGCTGAGATGGCTGGTCACTGCTGGGGGTAGGTCCCAGAGGACCCCCACCACGGGGAGTCTGTGTGGAGCCCCAGTAGGAAAGGACACCAGGTTATGGGACCAGACACATGGTAGATTTCCCTGCCCAACTCAATTTCTACCTTCCACACCTCTGCTCAAGCCTGCAGTGGAAGGAAGAAGCCCAGGACTGGTTTTTGTGCAAGGATGGATTTCTGCCCAAGGAGAAACTAATGCAATTCTCTCTCTTGGAGATGCAACCAAGAGTCAGAGGAGGTCATCAGCTAGCTGATGGTGCAACCTAGAACCCGAAGGCCAAGGCAGTCATGAAGGACTATGTACAGGGGGCAGCAGGGGAGGCAGGAGGGAGGGTGCAGAGCACTCACAAAGCAGAAATGAGGGAGCGCCATGGCCATTGAGAGAGCCCCTTATTCTTGACTATTCAGTTCTCATTTCTGGGAGGCCTGTCCATACTCTTTCCCCTGACCCTGGATGTCTGCAAGATGGTCTGCCACATCCCCACAATACCTCCCTGCCACACACACACACACACACACACACACACACACACTGGCGTGAACAAGCCCAAGTGCCTCTCTGACCCGTGGGACCAAAGAAGTCCCAGGTAGAAACTTACTTATGCTGAATCAACAGCCATCTTTTCTGGAATAGAACAGGTTTTACAGCCCAACAGAGGTACCCTGTGATATCTCTAACCTCCACATCCCTCACTCCTAAGCTAATCAATCACCCACCCTCTCACCTGGGAAAATTGCTTCTCCCGCATCTTGACTTCCTTTTCCACCAACTGCTGCCTCCGGGCACTCTCACTCTGCAGCCTCCGTTCCACCTGCTCCCGTCTCCGCCACTCCTCCTCCAGGGCCTGCCGCCGCAGCTCCATCTCCCGCTCCTGCCACCAAAGCCAGGAGTCAGTCACAGCTGCCCCTCCCCGAGACCGGGCAGAGCCACAGCGGGTACCCACCTCAGAGGGTAACCTGGCTTTGACAAGGCACCATCCTCAAAGCTCACTCTCATCGAGGGCACTGCTGGTTAGGAGCTTTAAAGTGTGACCTTCCTGGCTGCAATCCCTGGCTCTGCCACCTGTGACCTGTGCTCTGTGACCCTGAAAAAATCACTGAACTCTCTAAGACTCAGTTTTCCCATCTGTACAATGGGGCTGAGGGTGCATACTCCTAGGACTGTAGTTGAAAATGAAATGAGATCATGTATGTAGATTCTAAGGAAGCGCTCAACAAATGGAGCTCTTGTAGTTCTGACCTGAATTCCTACATCAAGGATTATCTAAGTGACTTTGATTGCTAACATAATTCAGTAGTCCTTTCCCAATCACTAAGTTTGGGCCCTCTGAAACTTCAAATTAGAAACATTTGTAGTTGAACTTGAAACTTTATGGGTGAAAAGTATGGTTGGAGACTGATGTCACAATTGAACTTAAGAAAATCATTAGAAAAGGATTTTTAAAATCATTAAGAAAAAATCATTAAATAGAGCATATCAGTTTTATTTGTCTAGATTGGTGAAAACACCCTCCAGACCACTAACTTCCATTTGTCATCTTTCCTCAGCTCAAAACTTGGCAGACTCTCCATCCCCTCTATTTCCCAAGGGATATTTATTCTTTTGCCCTGC
This sequence comes from Bradypus variegatus, assembly GCA_004027775.1. Taxonomy (NCBI): domain Eukaryota; kingdom Metazoa; phylum Chordata; class Mammalia; order Pilosa; family Bradypodidae; genus Bradypus; species Bradypus variegatus. The sequence continues at coordinate 10,499 of PVKY010003481.1, forward strand.
TTTGAGTCTAGGGGGTATTCTTATCTGGTTGGTCCTTCATCTAGAGAATTACTTTTCATCCCTCTACCTGCTGATTCCTACCCCTGGGTCCCACTCTAATTTCAAGAGATACAGGCACAGGTTTCCTCAGTCTGGCTCTGCCCAGGATAAACCCTGGGTCCCTCTTTCCTGTGACCACTCATGCACATGTGAAGGAGATGTGACTTCCTGCAGTCCCTTCTACTCCGTGAGGCTTCCCGGTCAACACCTCTGCTCTGGCCTGGGCATTTGCCTTCTCTTCTATTCCTATACCTGAAAGCCCCAGTTCCCACTTTTCCTAACCATCTCCAAGAGGAATGACTTGCCACGTAAGTATACAGGACTCAAAATTCCTGTGGTTGCCAAAAGGCCCATAGAAGTAAGCACACAAAGACCGGAAGTTCTCATAAAGGAAATTCACGGTTGGGCAAGGATTACTGTGCTGCCTTCACTCTTTTCCCAAGAACTGTAAAACCTGCAATCTCACCAAGCCTCCCTCCCCCATTTGGGGATTACAAACTTTTAAAAACATTTTCTCCCTCAAGGGAATTGCAAGGATGATGTGGGTGGAAGGGCTCGGGCTGGAGCACAGCTGGGCAGCTCTGACCTCTACCCGCCTTCTGCCCCCCCCCAGGCCCACGTCAGCCTCACCCTTGATTCCATGAGCCGGCTCTTCTCTGCATGAGCCTCTTTCAGCATCTTCTCCATCTCCTCGATCTTCCCCATGTCCAGACCACTCACACTGGGGGAGGAACAGGGGAAAAGCAGGTGGGTCAAGGAGTTTAGGGGGGGCTTGGTGGAAGCAGTAGGACCAAGTGGGTACAGTGGCGTGGGGGAGGGCAGTGGGCATGGAAAGGAGGGCAGGCACCTGGACATGTTGTCAGGAGAGCAGGCTGAATTGCCCCCCGTGGAGATGCTGGTCTCCATGCTATCCGAGCTCTCCAGGCTTAGCGTGTCGTAGGCATGCTCGCCCTCATCGCCACGCTCCTGCCCAGCTGGCAGGTGGTGCAGAATGGAGTGGTGCATGAGTGGGGGGAAGCCTGGGGGGCCCACCGGGAAGGAGGCTGCCCCATGCAGGGCATCCCACTGGCACTGCGCCTCAGCTGCTGCTTTCTGCTTCAGCTCAGCCAGCCGCCGCCGCTGCTCCTCAATTACCTGCTGCCCTGCAAAAGGGACAGGTGGGGGTCAGAGAGGCAGCCCACCCACCCGGGGAAGACACTGGCAGCATCACAGACAGAGGTAGAAGACGAGCAGGGAGAGGTTAACACAGCACAGTTCCCCAGGCCCACCATAGCTCCAGGTCTAGCCACCCCGCCAATGCCTGCACAGCTGGCCACAGCCCACAGTCTGGCTTCAGTGCTCTTTCTGCAACCTGAGTCCACAGAGGGCACTGAACCTGTGCAGCACGACAGCTAGATGGCCCCAGTTCACAACCAGTGCCTGACTGGGCAGGCAGGATACATGCACCACCCTGTCTGCTGGAGAAGGCGGAAGCCATGCACGCCCAGGGGGTCAAGTACAGAGCCCACTACAAGGCAGAAGTAAGAGCAACCACACAGGGGAGAAGGGAGGGGGAGACAAGGTGGTGCTGAGCTGAGGGCAGAAGAGCTCAGCCCCACAGGATGAGGACAGCTGGGCACCCTGACCTAGCCCAGCCTGGGAGCCTGCCTGCAGGCAGCTGGGACCCCGGGCAGGACACATCATGCCGATGCCGGGGCAGGAGCTGCTGGCCAAAGCAATGCTCTACATGCTAGGTCGTCGGTTGGGAGGGGCTCGGCAGGAAGCAACTTGACTGGCGTGGGGGCCCCGGGCAGAGGGTAGGGTGGAGAGACACAGAGGGATGAGAGGAGAGAGAGGCACAGACATGGGCTTTCAAAACAACCAAAACGCCAACATATGGGAGGGGATGGTTCCCAGAGCCTGTATGTTAGGGAACCATTTCTGGAGGTCATCAAGTCCATGCCCCTCCCTCCAGACAGGGCAATGCCGAACCCTACTCAGGTCAACAAGCATTTCTTTTATTTGCTGGGCTCTCTAGGAAGATGCCACAGTCCCACCCCCTTAAAGGTCTGTTGCCCTAGAGTCTTTTGATAAATTTCCAGAAATTCTTCTGGAAGGACCTTGGCTTCCTTATCTGCAAAAGGAGGGAGGGGGAAGGGCTAGTTCTTTAGGAGTCTAATATAAAGCCCTTGTGCTCTTGCCTAGATTGCAATTCAAAGAAAAGCATCCTGGGAAATGTGTGGCCATGGGTGAGGCCTGGAGGGATGGATGGTGAAGACCCCGAGACCCCAGGGGAGCCAGTGGGCTGGCATAGCAGCCACCTACCCTTCTGCTGCAGGGCCAGCTGGCGCTTGGTCTCGATGTCCTGCAGCGTGGCTGCCAGGTTGCGAGGAAGACTGCCTGTGCCGTTCTGGGCAAGTAGCGCACTCTGCAGAGGGGAGTGGTGTTGGGACCAGGGGGTCCAAAGGCTCTCCTCCCCACAAGGCTTCCATGGTGGCCTTGGCCTCTCCCCAGTGTGACAGTGTACCCAGGCGCTCCATCTCCACCCCCCACCACACATGCAGCACACCCACTGCCCTCAGACCTTCGGGGATGGGCTCCGGCCCAGGGTAGCCACACTGAGCTGGGAGGAGGAGGAAGAGGAGCCAGAGGAGGAGGGGAGGGGGCCACTGCAGGTCCGGGGCAGGGGGCTGGTGGCCTCACCATCCACCTTGGAGCGGTAAACCTGGAGGGAAGAGACGCTGCCTGGTGACCTCTGGCGCCCTCACTGGCTGCCACCCACACCCACACCACCTCACCTAGGGCGTCCGACGTGCTGCCCTGGCACCAGGCCTCTGTGGCCGCCTGTCTCTAGCTGACAGCAGTGTGCCACCCAATGGGCAGATGCTACTGGCAGCTGCCAAGCCTCCTTCCCATGCTGGCCTCCCCGGGCTGAGAACAGACCTTGTGAATCGGGCTGCCATGTTGGTCGGCAGAGTGGTGCAGGGACTGCCAGCAGGAAGGGCTGGATTCCTTCTGGTCCCAGCTCTGCCACTAACAGGCTGTGTGACCTTGGGTCACATGCCACCCTGCTCTGGGCCTTGGCTTCCTTATCTGTAAAAGGAGGGAGGGGGTAGGGCTAGACCGAATAACCTCCAAGCTCCCTCATTCGGTCAATATGGTCTGTGGTGTCAAGAAACCTGACTTTCAGTGCAGCTCTGCTCTGCCTAGCTGTGTGGCTTTGGGGAGATAATTTCTCTTCTCGAGGTCCAGTGTTTAATCTGTAAAATGAGAGTTAACATCAACTAACTAAAAGGCCTGTGGTGACAATTAAATGCATCAAAACAGGTGAAAGTCTCTAACCAGCTGGGCACAAAGTAGACGTGCCACACATTAAATGAATCCAACTCCTCCCACAGGGAACATGTGATGTTAGCTGAGGTCACAGTCTTAGAGATGCAATGCCTTCTCTCAAGGAGAGGGTCTTCGGTGGTAGAATCTTAGGCACTATACAGGTCAGCAGAGTGAAACCTGGGGGAGGAGAATGTCTGAGCACCTCATTCAGCAGCTTGCTGCAGACTCAGGGAAGCCCAAGCTTGCTGGGGCAGCTGAGGGGGCTGGGCATGTCCCCAGGGCTCTCACTTCAGAGTCTGTGTCCCCTCTGTCCTGTCCCCAAGTGTCAATCATAGGGACACCAGAGAGCAAAATGCTGGCAGTTCTCCCAGGACACACTAATTCCAGTTGTGACAAGAGTGTGTCAGGCTTCCAGACTGGGAGAGAAGTTTTGGAGTGGGGGGCTTCCAAGAAGAGAGCAGCCCATAGTCAGGAAGGCTGCCTGGCTGAGCCCCCGCATGGAGCATCAAGCAGCCCCCAGCCTGAACACTGCTCCAGAAACCCCTTCCAGCAGACGGCCAAGTCACATCACCCTTAGACTCCGGAGGCTGCCCCCCTGCTCTCCTCAGGGTCCAGAGGCCCTCTGTGGCCCTGGCCAGGCTGACCCCCGCCACTCAGGGTGGCACTACATGGCTGATGGACTGGCAGGAGTATTCAGAGCAGAAAGGAGCGAGGACTGAGAGGGTGGGCAGTGAGGGACGGGTTACCTGCCGCTGACGGGAAGCTTTGGCAGGCAGAGGCGGGGGGGAGGAGCGAGGGGAGGCGGCAGCGGGGCCAGCCCCCAGCCCGGCCATCAGCTCCTGGTACCACTGCTCTAAGTCTACAGCGGGGAGCAGCAGCTTCTCCATCTGGAGGGGGTGTGCAGAAGAAGTCAGAGGACAGGAAGGGAAGGATGGAGAGTAAAGGGAAGGAGATGAGGGGAAGGGAAAAGATGGGAAAAGGGAGGACAAAGGAAGAAGAAAGGGGGAAGTTAGAGGAAGGGTGAAGGAAGGCCATGTCAGGGAAATGGATGGCGAAGTGAGGAAAAAAGGAAGGGAGGAAGGGAGAACAGAGAGCATAAAGAGAAAGAAGAGAAAACCAGTGAGCAAATAGTCGCCACGAATGTGTTGAGGGCCAAGGGGAACAGTCGGGGCACAACTTCCAGACCACAGACACGTGCTGTGCTAGCCAGGATGCCAGCCAGCCAGCCCTGCCCACAGGCACTAAGCACCCCCTCAGGCTGGCCCAGAGCTGAGAAGCCAGCAAGCAGGGGCGAAACACAGACAGGGCAACCAGGAGTGGGGTAGGTGGCAAGAACACACAGATCACCAACCTTGGGTGAAGGCGCGATGGAAGCAGAGGAGGAAGAGGAGGAGGGCAGCACAGAAGGAAGGCAGGTGGTGGGGACCAGGTCGCGGGAGACAGAGGCCCAGGGAGGCAGGCCTGGTGCAGGGGCTGGGGACATGGGTGAGTTGTCCCACACTGCCTTTAGCTGCTCAAGCGTCACGTACTTGGGAGGAGGCCGGGCGGCAGGAGGGAAGACAAGAGGTTAATGGGACTGGTACCCAAGAGATAGCCCTGCCCAGGGGCGAGGGAAGGGAAGGGACAGAAGCTCAGAGCAGAGGCAGCCTGCAGAGCCCAGGAGAGCAGAAGTCCTCTTGGCATGATGCCTTCATCCTAGCAGAGGGCCTACCCTTCTGTGCACCAGTGGGAGCTGCAGGGAGCTCCCAAGGCCCTGGAGAAGAGGAGAGGGACCCACTCCCAGCCCCCTACATGCCCCCCCAGACCTGAGGGGCAGTCTGGGGCACCCAACTGGTACCTCACTATCAGGCAGGGGCTGGGTGGGCGCGCCAGGGAAGGAGGCGGAAGCATAGGGGTCCAAGCAGGAGCACAGCTGTAGAACCTCTGCCAGGCTCACGTATTCCTAGGGCACCCAGTGGGATAAGGGGTGGGCGGAGAAGAGGTTAACGGGGTTCAACCAGGTACTCGACACCCCACACTCCATGCCAAGCCACAAGGCCATCACTACGTGTCAATACAAAATCCAGAGCGGGAGTGAGGAGCTCAGCTGGCCATAGACAACTCTGCTGGGGGAACCAGAAAGGCAGAACTGACTGTCTAAAGGCTCCTCTGAACTCCACTTTGGGGGCAGCCCTGGTGCCTAGTCTCTGCCCCAGGCAGATCCTAATAGGCCCGTCACCGAGTTTTCCCTGGGCTGGGGGGCACAGGAAGAGCCTAGGAAAGGCCTTCCAAGAGCCCCTTGAGGATCAGGACCCAACTTCCAGACACTCCATCTGTTTTCCAACCCCCTGGGCACCCTGGTGGGGCCTTCACATGCCGCATCCAGCACCAGTTCACCCTTCCCCAGGATTCCCTTGCACCCCACCTGCCAGAGCAAGCACTGGGGATGCGGGTGGGGGAGAGAAGATCACTAGGGCCTGAGCAAGATGGATCCTGAGAAAGGAAATGGGGCCCACTGCCCAAGGATGAGTACTCGGGAAGGTGCCAACACAAACCCCCCTGAGACGGTGGGGTGGGATGACAGGGACCGTCCTACTCATCACATATCCTTGGAACACTGGGGGATGTTGGGGGCACGGCAGACCCTCCAAAATGGGTGTTGACTCCAAGTACAGTATCCTAAGCCTGCCCTACCCAGGGGGAGCTCCTCCAGGCCTAGCTCCAGAGGCTGACATACTCCAGGGATCATGGAAAAGGAAAACGGGCCAGGAGGGACTGATGTGTTGTGAAAACTAATGAATGCCATGCTGAATACATGCAAATTAGTATGCAAATTGATACTTTTATTATGCATGGACTGCCCAGGCACCCCAAGTAACCATAGGACAGCAAACCCCCCCAGACCCTGGCCAGCCAAAGGGTTATTGCCACACACCCTTCAGCCAAGCCCTTGGAAAGAGCTATAGGCAGGAGCTCGGCAGGCAGGCAGGCAGTGGGCACAACAGAATACACCGTTAGTTAGCTGTGATTACCTCTTGTGCTTTGGGGCAGAGCTGAGTGGAAGCAGGTGGGGATAAAGGAATAGAGGAAGCCTCAGCCTGAGAAGACCCTGGGAACGGCCCCAGAACCTCAGTCCCCAGACCCAGCTCTGAGGACTCAGAGATGAGCAGCTCAGCCTACAGAGAGGGTACTCAGCTCTCACCCGCAGCCCAGCCTCCCTACCCAGGCCTAAAATGCTTGTGCAGAGTCAACGGGGAAGGAAAATAAGCCAGGAAACTAGAAATTGCCTAGCTGGACCTCACCTGCCAGGCATGCAAAGATGTGAGAAAGAACAGCTTAGGGGGCCTCAATGCCCACGTCTGAGCCAAGAGCCTGGCACCAGACCAAAGCCCAGGGAGCCCCCAAGACCAGGACCTCCAGATCCCTATGCTCCCTCCCCAAGGTGAGTCTGCCTGGCCCAGCCCAGGTCTGACCAAATCCCACCCCAACCATGGTCCCCAGGCCTCCCCAGGTATACTCAACCACCCATAGTCATGTGATCAGTGGGCCCAGGGAACCAGAAAAGCAAATGAATAGAAGCAGCTGGTAGCCACAGAGGGTCAAATCCCAGACCTCAAGATCAATCCTATTCAACTCTCTCCAATTCGGGAGATGCCCCATCCTCGACCACAGCCATTGGGGTGGGTGAAGGTGCCATGCGTTGGCTCCAGAGCTTCCCAGGACACCCCTGGACCCAAAGCTGGGGCTGACCCAACCATGCTACCTCTTTGAGGGTTGAAGTGGTCTTCGGGAAAGGCCTTCCCCCTGTGAGTGAGTGATATCGTCTTTCCAGCATAGTCAGTTTCTCCTTCTCCTACAAGACCAGAGTGGCACGAAGTCAGACAGAGATGGGAGGGAGGGCAAGGGAGGACAGCTGAAGGGGGCCCCCCATGGCTGGCAAATGGTCTCCGCCGCAGCCCTTCTGCACCCACCTCCCATTCATCTCACCCCCTCCCGACCCTGACTTGACCAAGGCTACCTTCTGCAGCTGCTGCAGGGAGGCGTTCTTGTCCCGGGCCAGGCGCTCTGACTCTTGCACGGCCTGGGCCCGGATCTGCCCAGCCTGACTCTCCAGGACTGCCAGGCGCTCCTGGAGGAGACAGGGGGTGCGTCAGGCCCTGGGGACACAGGGCTGAGCCCAAGTGAGGTCGGAGCTAGCCCAGCAATGCCCTGGGCTTAGGTGAAGTCAGTCAACCAGCCTCTGCTTGACCTCAACTTGCCCCAGAAAAACTCAGGCTGCATGGTAGGCTCCTACCCTCACCCTCTTCTTCCTCCCTCCACCAGAGACCTCTGAGCCACTAGGACCAGTGGCCTGAACTCAAATCCCCTCCATTTCCCTCCCCATCACTCCCATAGCCAACGGGTCCAAAGCTGTTCTCATGAACATTTTTTCCTGCCCCCCTCCCCCACCCCGCACCACCCAGATCCAGACCCTCTGCTTTCCTGCCCTAGACTTTCTCACCAGCCTCCTGCCTTTGGTTTCTCAACTTTCTGATCCACTCTTCCTACTGCCACAAGTAAGGTCATGTCATTCTTCTCCTCAAAAACTTTCAACAGTGCCTCACTGTTCACAGGATCAAGCACCAATGCTTTACCCAGCTTTCAAGGGCCCCCATAACGGGTCCTACACTCTCAACTCCCCCTCCCACCCTCAGCCTCCGTTTTCTCTCAGCTCAGCCACGTGCTTTGCAGTATACACTTCTGGGCCTTCCTGAAGGCTGTCCCCTCAGCCCAGAATGCCATGTCTTACCCATCCAGAGCTCACTTATCCTCCAAAGACCTAATGCTACCTCCTCTCCAAAGCTGTATGCAATACCCACTCAATTTCTTTGCTACTTCCTCTGTGCTCATCTTATACCATATCACTATCTGCCTTGCATTATTGTTACTTGTGAAAATATCTGTCTCCACGCCCTTCCCTGTCCTCCCCAACCATAAGATCCAAAGGCAGGACTAGTGTCTTTTATGTCTCTGTATCCTCAATAGGGCTTAGCACAGTTTCTGGTATAGGAAAAAGCTCAACCACTGCGTGCTAAAAGGAAATGAAAATAATAATACATGAGGGAGAAGAATGGGGGCTGGGGAGAATCGGCTGGGTTAATCCCAGGAGGGTTTCCTGAAAGAGGAGGATTTAAGTCATCACCCTTAGAAACAAGATGTGAGACAGGGAGGCATGGAGAAGAGAGATGCCCTAAATCTTGGGTCAGCCCAAGCCAAGTATGCCAGGCAGTAATCCTCACAGCAAAACCTACTATTTACTGAGAGCCTGTGAGGAGCAGGAACTCTGCTAGGTACTGAGCATTTGTTACCTCATTTAATCCCCTCCCTAGTCTTACAAGGGCAGATGCCTTTATACTCATTTTACAGATGAAGACACTAACATGTTGGGAACTAAGATCTCACAGGTAGTAAGTGGTACAGCTAGGATTAGAAGCAGATCTGCTGTACTCCTAGGCCAGTACTCTGAGCCACCCAGAACCAGAGTGCAGAGAATAGAGGAGCATGGGGTATCAGGACAGACAGAACCTGGGGTGGGACACTGGGGGCTGGGGAATAGAAGCTGGGCAGGGCTCATGAGGAAGGACATGGGGAACAATGTGAACCCTGGGTCCTAGAGGCTGAGTGCCCGCTACCCAGTGGCCAAGATGGGTGAGGGAAGAGGGAACAGGAGTCCACTACCGCTGACCCTTTCCGAACTCCCTGGAACTCATATCCATCAGGACCTCGAAGGGATGGGACTGGGTCTTCTAGGCTCTGCTCAATCCGCTGCAGAAGGAAAGAGAAAGAGGCCAGAGCATGCCAGCCCCCAGCTCCAGTGCAGTACTGTGGAAGGAACATGAGCTTTGAATTCTGACTCTTAAGTGTATAAGCTGGGAGGTTCTGGGCAAATATGTAGCTGTTCTGCGTCCTGGTTTCCTTGTCCATCAAATGGAGTTAAGAGTGCCCTGCCTCCTGAAGCCATCCTAAGACAGCAGGAGATAACCCAAGGATCACATCCATGTGCTTAGGAAACATTAGTTTTCTTCCTTTCATCAGCCTCACATCTGGAAGGCGGATGCATTTGTGAGGCAGAACAGCTCAGGGAGAGAAACAAGGGATCTGGACTCTGGAGAAGGTTCAAGGACTCCCTATTTACCCCCAAATTCAAGCTAGAAATCAAGCCACAACTGACCACTTTTTTACCCACCCACCCCCACTGCCCTCACCACCCACATACACACTCCCGCCAGGAAAACTGCACATGCATGCATGTGTGTTCACAGACATGCACGCCTCAGCCATGGGATGTGAGGCACCTGGGCTACCTTCCCACTCTCCTCCCCCACCTCTCCCTACCCTTGCTTTCCAAGAGCCTCTTCCAGGGAGCCTCCCTGGACTTTAACTCCCCATCCTCAAACACACACCTGCTCCATTACCTGATCACCTTTCATGCCTGGTCTGGCCAAGGTCAAAAGCAAACAACCAGCCAGGACACCCAACCCCCTTGTTTTATAGCTCAGACAGCTGAGCGGTCTCAGTCAAGCCAGTGCTGAGCCAGGTCTGAACTCAGATGGATGCCTTTTCTAGATCTAATACATCTCAGGCCTTTTGGTGGCCATGTCCATCAGACAGAGAACTCTACAAGGACAGGAATTAGCCTCTTCTCCAGCCTCCTCCTCCATCTTTCACCAACCTGCCCAGCCATGCGCAGCTCAGCATATGAACTGAAGCTCCTTTTCAGTGGAAGACTGAGGGGAGTCAGGGCCTAATAACAACATCTATGGTTTGCAGAATGCTTACTGCCATATCCTCTGCTCTTTGCAGACATCAACTCATCTAACCTTCCCAACAGCCCTAAGAGGAGGGTGCCTTTAGAGGCCTCACTTTTCAGAGAGGAAACTGAGGCTCAGAAAGGTGAAATTAACTCGTGTGAGGACACCGACTGGGACTGGCCCTGGCTCCAGCTTTGCCGGCGCCGGGCCCACCTTCCTCTTGGCCATGCTGCGGTGCAGCTCTGCCTTGGACCGCAGCAGCCCCTGGCCCGCCAGCTCGCGCTCCTCCTCCACGCGGCTCTCCCGCTCCAGCTGCTGGAACTCCAAGTCCTCGAAGAGCTTTGTCTCCGTCTCCAGGGCCTCTGCTTCCTTGAACGACAGTGACAAAGGGGGTTGGGGGTGCTCGCAATGCCTCCCCCGGTCTGGAAGGCCAGACATCAGAGGTGTGGGTTCTGGGGGCTGGGCCCGAGGGGGACTGGGGAAGGAGCTTGCCCCCACCCAAGCCTCTCCTCTGCTTGGCTTTGCCGCTTTCGCCGGCATCACTGCCCCGGAGCAGCAGGAAGGAGAGAACTGACCCCCCTCCCTCCAACCCATCCTTGTCCCCCTCCAAGCCACAGCACCGACCCTGGCGTCCGGCAGGTACTGCAGGGGCCAGGTGGTCCCGTCCCACCGCGCTCCTCTCTTCTCTCTGGGCGGGGGGCCCGCGGGGGGCCGGGGCAGGGGCTGCTGGTGAAACTGACCCTTCTCAGCTGCTCCTGTAACTGTTCCCGCACTGACTCGGGGCAGTTATCGAGCTGCGTCTGGAGCTCGGCGTACAGCGCCCGGTGGGCCTCCAGGTGCCTCCGTCCCGCGGCCAGCTCCGCCCTCTCCTGGTCGGCGGGAGGGGGAGGGGGCGGGGCACAGGGAGAGAGAACACACACTCCTCAACTCGGGCCGCAGGGCCGCGGCGGAGCGCCAGGGC
>PVKY010003482.1:0-21598 GCA_004027775.1 Bradypus variegatus
GGGCTGAGTGAGGGGCCCCTCCTGTGTTTCTGACTTCCCAGGATGGGTTCCTGCTTCTCAGCTGCGTCCCACTCCACTGTGTAATAAACCCTGAAGAAACAGCCCAGCCTGGCTGTCTCCCCTCTTTCTCTGGGCTGCTTTTGGGGACAGGGGCTAAACTCAAGGTGGGGTGATTCTGAAGGTGAAGGGGCTTTTTCCTGAAGCCCAGGGACCTGCCTAGTCACTTTCCTTGGGGCACTGACCCTGCCCAGCTGATCTACTAGAAAGATTCCAGGCTGGGGTCAGGAAAGGAGAGCTCGGCTGTGCTGGGGCCTTGGTTCTGTGTCTCTAAAATGAGGGTTGGGAAGGATGGCTGCTAAGGCCCAGCCCTCTGGGGTCAATCAGGCCACCTGTGGGCCTCCAGGCAGCCCTGGACCAAGGTGCTGAGGTGCTGGTGGGGTAGGGAGTTCCCTGTAAGCAGACCAGGCCGTCCCACCCTCTGCTCTCCATCCTCTCAGCCTCACCCCACCATTCCTGGGACTCCCTGCGGCAGGTGCTGCATCTCAAAACCTCCCCAGGACGCTGCCTCCCCTTCCTGCCAGGACACTTCTCGGCCACCTCCACCCTGCCCCATTGCTGCCAGTCAACCCCTCTTTCTGCCCCAAGGTCCAGGCCTCTCGCTGCACCTTCTTGGAGCCAGCAGGACCACCGGGCTTCTCTTCCCTGCCAGCCTGCACCCGGGCCCCCAGCCCCACCCCGCTCTGGTCAACTCCTTCAACTCCCAAGTCCTGTTGTTGGGGGACATCCCTGCAAAGGAGCAAACCCCTAACACAGGGCCCTCCCAGGGCCAGGGGAGGCTCCTACTTGCACACACACACCCCCTTAATGCCACCAGGCGGCTTGTTAGAACAACAGCTGACCCTGCTCTCCCCAGATTCTGATTAAGACTGGGAGGGGCCCGGGGCTTTGCATTGTAGCTGAGCACCCAAGGTGGTCCACCGAGAGCATCAGAGGCTGCTGGGTGGAATTCTCTAACATCCCACCCCCACCTCCAAGGTGTGCACCCACCACATCCACCCTGACCGTGCAGCTCCACGCAGAGCCTGCTGCACCCATCTGGCGCCTGGTCCCAGCGAGCATCACCCTCTCCTAGATCAGTCCCCCTTCCTCTGCCTGCAGACGTGGGAGCTCTGAGGCCCCTCCTTTTCTTCTCTCAGTAGACCACACTTGTCACCCCCCTTCCTCATCTCCAGCCTGGCTCCTGGCTCTGCCAACACCCCTCCCTTGTGGACACCAGTGACTCAGGGCCTTGCCCACCGGCCTGCCATGACCACGTTGCCCCCTCAGCCACCTCCCGGGGTTGCTAAGACACCGTTCCCATCCCACTCCTCTGGCCACACCACTCGCCCTCGGCCTCCTTCCTGCAGCCCTGTCCCTGCTCACAGCTCTTCTTAGGGCCTGCTTGGTGCCAGGTCTCCCCATCTCCCACCCCTCTTGCCACCTTCCTCCACACCACTTTCCATGGCATAAGCTTCCCAGACAGAGGCTGCTCCCTCTGAAATCCCCCATCCAAACCTCTCTCACAGGTTCCATTCTCCCTCTTGGAGGTTCCAGCAGCACCCTGAGCCCATGGCATCTCCCAGAGCCTTTCCCTCCTCAGGTCCCAAGGTTGGGCAGCGGTGCCTCCATCAGCTTGAGACTGTGCCTGGAGGGCCCCTCCCTCACCCCCTTCCCAGCCAGCGAGGCACTGGGTCCTTCAACTCCCAGGCCATCCCCACTGCCACTGCTGGGTCCGGGCCCCTGTCCTCTCCTTCCTGAAGTTCTGCAGCGGCTCCCAACTAGCCTCCTGCCACCAACCTCCGCACTGTGCCAGTGGGTGGTTCTACCATGGAAATCTGCTCCAGTCACTCCTCTGCCATAGACCTTTTGGTGGCTGCCCATGGTTCTCAGGGTCAAGTCCTTAGTTCAACTCTAAGACCTTTGTCATCTGGTCTCGGTTTGCCCCTCCAAATTCCTCTTCAGTCCTTCCCCTCACAACTCAGTTCTGCATAACAAATGGCCCACTGTTCCCAAATATGCTGTGTTCTTTTGAAACTGTTATGTCTTTGCACATGCTCTTCCCTGCCTGGAATGCCCTTACCCCCCATGACCATCTTTGAGCCCTAGCTCGCTTCCTCCAGGCAGCCTTCCCTGACTTCCCAAGTTCCACACTGCCTTCTAGCCCCTTCAGGCTGGATCATTACTGTCTTGTGACCTATTCTGCACCCACTCCCAAGATCAGGAACCAAGTTTTGTTTATCTCTGTGGCCCTAGTCCCTGGCACATAGTAGGAGCCTGTGAAATGCTGAATAAATGACTCAAAGAATGTGAAGAGAGTATTGTGGCAGAGGAGGAAGTGGGAGACCAGAGATATGAAACTGAATTCCTCACAGGCTCCTCTCTTAACCTCCAGTGCAATCGTCAGGAGGTCTCTGCCCCTCTTGGGGCCTCAGTAAGGTTCTAGAAGGAGCCCTTCACTTATCCCCTCCTTTGCTCTCACCTGAGGGTTACCAAACCATTGCCTCCCCAGGATTTCTCCCAGGATCTGGGCCACTGCTCTGAAGGCTTCAGCTCTCAGGGGCCACCCGGCCCCCACTCACACCCCACCTGGGTCTTCTGGACCCTTGGTGGGTGGGCTGAGCAGGACACAGTGGTTCAGCCAAGGCAAGAGGCTGGTGCCCAGGTCCCCATTCAAAACCCAGCAGCAGGACCTTGGTCAGGCGATTTTATTCCACAGGGTGACCGAGCTCACCTCCAGGTGCGATTCTGGTGGAGGCCCGGGTGGCAGGTAGAGATGGGTGAGGACCCTGGGTCCAGGGCTCCCCTACTCTTTGGCTTTTGGTGGCTGCTGACCCGCTTGACTGTCATAAGGGCTCCAAGGGCCTCCTGTGGGAGCACCTGCACCCACCCCCAGGTCAGCCAGGGTTTCCCTGGATGGATTCTGCTCTCTGGAGCATCACTGCCCCAGCAGCCTCTGCATTAGAGATTGGGGGTGGGGGTTTCAGAGGCTCCCAGTGGGGACCTGAAGGCCATAGCATCCCTGCTGAACTCTTTCCCCTCAAAACAGGGTTGGAGGAAGGGGGAGGAGGAGAGAGAATCAGGAGACGTGAGAGGCCATGGAGGGAGGATGGCAAGAGGACTGGGCCCAAATGCCCTGTCCTGGGCCTTTGGGGTGTCCTGAGTCCACCCTCCTTGTGCTCTCCCTGTGGCAGACAGGCCTACCCCCGGGTCAGGGAGCAGGGTGGGGAACAAGATGCCACCTCCTGCCCCCACAGGGTCCTCCCCTCTCGACAATACTTGTTCCCCCTGCTTGGTGGGTGCCCTGGGCTCGCAGAGTCCAGGAAGTAGGCCCCAGCTTTGCAAGGGGGCAGCTCCTCAGGTCAGCTCCTGCTGGATCCAACCAATCACACCGGTGATGCGGGTGTAGACACCAAAGTAGTTGGGCCGGCCACAGCCCAAGCCCCAGCTGACCAGCCCCACCAGGAACCACCGACCGCTGGGCTCCTTGCACACCAGGGGACCACCCGAGTCACCCTGAAAGAGGGAGAGAAGAGACAGGGCTGCCTCAGGGTAAGGGGCCCCTTCCAGGCCAGGGGCCACTGTTTGGAATTTGCTGGGTGAATGCAAGAAAATTGTGTCCTTTTGAAGCCTCTACCCCCCTCCCCCCACCCCCCTGCTTTGGCAAAAGCCGAAACCATCCCTGGGGGTCCTCCAGCAGGTCTTGGTATGATGGGGTCTCCTGCGGAACCCTGGATATATGTCCAATACCCCCACTCCACCTCTCCTCTCTGTGGGCAGACACTCCTCCCTCCTCCTGAGTCCTCCCTACCACCTGACATAGGGGAAGTGCCTGGAGGTGAGCAGGGAGACTGCCCACCACACGGTCTCGCCTGAATCTTAGCTCTGCAACCTTTGGCAAGGCCCTCCTCGGCTCTGAGCCTCAGTTTCTGCATCTGCACAGGTGGGGCGGCCACATCCCCCTTGCCGGGAGGCTAGGAGGCTTCAGCAGGCTGATGTGGGCAAAGGCACCGCCCCCCGCCCCGTCTCCCTGTCTGCAACCCCCCCCCACCGGGCCTCACCTGGCAGGCATCCTTCTTGCCCTTGCGGTAGCCGGCACATAGCATGCGAGGTGTCACCTGGTAGCGGTAGGCCTCGCTGCACAGGTCCTGTGAGATCAGCTGCACATCCACCTTCTGCAGAGCATTGCTGGTGGGACCTGCCCAGTGGGGTCCGGGCAGAGGTCAGAGGGCTCTGGTGAACCCCACCTTTCCTTCCCTTATTCCTGTTCTGTCTCAGGAACCCTACTTCACCACTCCCCAACCCCCACCCCCGCTCCTGCTGGGGCAGCACCTGTGCCTCGGCCTCACTGTGCCTCAGGCAGCCGTACCCCACAGCCTCCGGGGTGCAGCCTTGGGGCCCGAAGCCCCGCCCACCTCCAGGTCCAGATGTTGCCTGAGGCGAGACCCTCCCCTCAATCCCCCACCCCACCTCCCATCCTGGTGGCACCGCTCACCGCCCTCGCGCAGGGCGCCCCAGCCCGTGATCCAGCAGTGCAGGCCCGGCTCGAAGAAGTGGGAGCGCGCGGGCAGGCAGACGGGGCGCACGGCGGCCGAGCGCACCACGGGGTGGTCGAGCTGCAGCAGGGCCACGTCGTAGTCGTGGCTGTCCTCCTCGTGGTACGGGTGCAGAACCAGGCGACTCACCTTGAAGGACACCTCACCTGGCCAGCGCGAGTTCTGCCACACCTTGCCCAGGAATACGGTCCACAGTGCGGGCGAGGCCATGCTGGGGGCGGGTGGGGAGGGCAGTGACTCGCTCAGGGGCTGCTCCTCGCCCGCCCGGGGCCTCCCGTCTGCCGCAGCCCTCCCGTCGCGGCCCGGGAAGCGCTCTGGGGATGGTGGCACAGTGCTAGGAGTGTGCACCCTGGAGAGAGCCTGCCTGGCTTCCCACCCCAGCTTCCTTGCTCTCTAGACTTCAGTCTCCTCATCTGCGAAATGGGAATAGCAGCCTCATGGGAGCATTCATAAGACCCTGTAGGTAAAGAATTAGCGAAGCGCCAAGCACCTGACAAACGCTTCTCTTTTTTTGTGCACTTTACAGACAGAACCCACTCTGAATTCCCGGAGAAGCGATAGTCCTGGTGGGGAGGGGGTGGGAGTTGAGTGTGGCACGATCACCAGAGAGGGGGCCTTGCAGACCCCCAGATCCCGGGTCAGCATTCAGGTCTGTCTGGACCTCCTGGGCAGTGGGGAGCAGGGGATGGAGGTTAGGAGAGGGGTGTAGTCAGATGGCATGGAAGAAAGTGCACACTGGCGCCCAGGCAGAGGACACGAAAGGGAGCTGGACCCTGGCTGCTGGAGCGGTGAGTTAGCTGGAGCCTTGAAGGATGTGCCGCCTGACTCTGGGTGTAGGGCGGGTGGGGGGCTGACACGTCCGAGGCCTTAGACTCGGGAGACTGTGCCCAGGATGGAGGAGGTGGGAGGAGGCGAAGGATCCAGGGACCCAGGAGATCTGGTGGGAGGGGTTGGGGTTGTTGTCAGCCCACAATGCAGACAGGAAGGTGGCCGTGGGGCTGGAGGAAATGTCCCCACTTTAGGGCTTCCCAGCCCTCCCACCGCCCTGTCACAGCCCAGTTATACCTGGGAAGTTGTGGTGGTTATGGCTCAAGACACAGGGCGGGCAGGGATTTCTGTCTGTTTCCTTTCTAATATATCCCCAACATCTACCACAGCCCCTGGCACACAGTAGGAGCGCAGTAAACACCCTTGGATAGATCATTCAGTCAATGAATGAATGAATTACCCACCAACTTAAAGCTAGTAAAAGGAGAGCCCAGAGAGACCTAACAGCCTGTCCAGGGGTGCAGAGTGTTCATAGTGGGGCAGCACTGGGGCCCAGGGTCCCAGCAGCCGGTCTGGGGGTTCCTTTCTATTGTTCACCCTGCCACAGTGCCCCTACCCACATCTCTTAGGGTCGAGGCCCCACGCCCGCCCCCTCACCTGTCCTCCTGGAAGCAGTGGGCAGCTGTGATCACCCAGCGGTCAGCGATGAGGGCCCCCCCACAGATGTGTCGGCCCCGGACCTGGAGGCTGGCCTGCCACGGCCACTCCCCCTCCGCGGACACGGTCCCACCCACGACGCGGCTGGACGGGCCCTGGAGGCCACAGTCTGGGGAAGACGGGGAGGGGTGCAGGGTGCCCAGGAGAAGAGGGGAGGGGAAGAGGCCGGGGAGAGACAGATGAACAAAGGAAAGAGATGGAGAGGAAGAGAATGAAGGAAAGCGAGAGGGAGAGGAGCAGTCAAGACCCAGATGAGGGGGCCCAGGGGGGCGGGCAAGAGAGATGGACAAATGGTGAGATGCCCCCTCCCCCGGCTTCCCGGGGGCGCCTCCCTCCCTCCCAGGCCCCAGGGCTGCCCCTCGGGCAGCGGGCGGGGACGGGCTCACCGCAGTGTCGCTCGTCCGAGCCGTCCCCGCAGTCAGGCCGCCCGTCGCACTGCGGGTTGGGCTTCCTCACGCAGCTGCGGTCCTCACACTGGAAGGTGAAAGTCCCACAGGGCACCCCTGGGGAGAGGGACAGGGACAGGGCACAGGTGGGTCCGGAGCCCGGAGGGGGTCCTTCCAAAACAAGGCCCCAGAAGAGGCCAGGAGGTGACTGGGGAGGGGTCTCTTGGTACCGGTGGGGAGGCTCCTAAAGGCCGGCCCTGTCTGTCCCCTCAGACTAGTCTGTTGAGAGCAAAGCTGTGTCATGTTTTCCCATGGACTGGAGGGTGAGACTGGGTCTCTGGTGGTGTCTTTCATTCCCACCTCATCACCCTGCCTTGCCCATCACTGGGTGTTCTGCAAGTGTTGGTCAGGAGGTCACTCGGTTGGATGGATGGATGAGACAATGGACACACAGACAGGAGCTTGGGCTGACCAACAAATAGGTGCACTGATGGTTCAGCAGGGAGACTGACAGACAGCTAGGTGGGTGGATGAGTGAATGCATGTGAGGACAAATGGAGAAAGAAGCTTAGGGAGATCAGTGGATCAACAGATGGGTGGAAGGGTGGGTAAGTGGATGGATGGATGGATGGATGGATGGCTGTTTGGATAGATAAGTGGACAATGACAAACAGACAAGTAGTTGGGCAGACCAGTCAATGGGTGGATTGTTGGTTCAGTGGATAGGGAGACTTCTGGACAGGTCAGTGGATGGATGGATAGATGAGTGGATGAATGAATCATTGGACAGATGGGGTGATGGGGAGACCAGATGATAGATGGATGGATGGGTGGATAGATGGGTGAACAGAAAGACATCCAGATATACATACAGATGGGCTGGTGGGTGTTTAGCCAAGAGAGCAGAAACCTTGGCAGAAGAAGTGTGCGGAAGGGCAAGGGCAGGGCTGGCTGGCCGCGACCTGGTACCCTTCCCTACCTTCCTGGCACTGCTTCTCGTCACTCCCGTTGAGACAGTCAGGCTGCTGGTCGCAGACCCTGGACAGTGAGATGCACGTGCTGTCCTCTTGGCACTGAAATGCAGCTCTGCAGACTGTGTGGGGACACAGACAGGGGGCAAGTGGGAGGAAGTCAGAGAAACCTGGCTGGGGCTTCCCAGTGCCTACAGGCCCCATGCTTGCATTGCATTTCATGGATCACAAATCTCTTTTCCAGCTACTATACTTGCTGCACCCCTGGGAGATGCCCCATTTCATGATTGGAAACAGATGAAGGGACTTGCCCAAGGCACTTGGCTGAGCCAGAACTTGAAGCCAGATATTCTGGTTCCAAATATGTGGCACCTTTCCAGCACCATCATGGGCTCATCCCAGAAGTGGGCACATCTCCTTTCCCTTCTGCTTCCCTCCCACATTTTTAAAACTTTAATGGGGAGGGGGAGGTTAGGGAAAGCTCTGGGGAGGTCCGACTAGAGTGAGCTGCCTGGATGGTGATTCTAGGTGATCCAGAAGCCAGGATTTCAGAGCAGGAGAGACATTGTTTCCAGGGAACCTTGGCTAAGGAGACCACCAGGACATGGAGCCCCTTCCACCAGTGCCAGGCAGTGGTGAGAGCAGCTCCAGGAAGGGTTGGCAGCTCCTGCTCTGAGCCCTGGAGTGGAGGTGGTGAGAGCCCCTTTCAAGGGGGGCAATAAAGGATTTTCTCTTTGGCCGCCCGGGGCCTGATGGTCCCTGTTTAAGGGCCTTCCCCTTCTAGTCCTCCCCTCTTGGAGAAGCCCTGAGCTGGGAGTCAGGAGACCTTGGTCCCAGCTTGTCCCTACCCCGGCCCTACAAGATGGCCCTCGGGAGATCACCTTCCCATTCTGAGTTTCCGTCTTGCCATCTCAGCAGAGTCAGAGAACCCTTTTCCTGGGTGCTCATATTGGGTACTTGGGGTGAGGGGGCTTCCCCAATGTGGGCTCAGCTCAGCACAGGGAGGGCAAGGAGAGAGGAGGGTGGGCGAGGCAGCGCAGCTGCTCACCACAGTTTCTCTCATCCAGGCCGTTGGGGCAGTCCTTGATCCCGTCACAGGCAGGGACACAGAGTCCGTTCACAGAGCAGAGGAACTCTCCAGGGCAGGCTGGGGACAGAGAGGGCACCGTGAAGACAGGCACAGCCATGAACGCATGCGGACAATGCATGCACCTGTATGCTCACATGTGCGTAAATACGTGTCCACTGACATCCATTTATGGGTGCACGTGTCCAAGGTCCACGTGGTTGTACACGTGCAGACACGTGCACGTAACACACGGGTATGTATGTGCGTCTGTACCCAGTGAACATGTGACTGCCTGAGCCCATGTGGGCACACGTAGCTGCACGTGTGAGTTCACGTGCATGTGCACACACACACACGCACACACGCCTTTCGCCCAGCCTGGAAGGCAGCTGCCCACTCCCCACTCAGTGATTCCAGAGATGGGGAACAGGCATTCGGGGGTGGGGGCGGGGCGCCCACTGTGCTCCCCGGCCCTCCCATACTCACGGTCCGACTGGTTGTACAGGCTGTAGTGCACTTGCACGCCGGGCCCGGTGAGGGAGATCTGGGAAGTGAAGTTGATAGTGATGCCAGCCGAGGCCACCACGGGGACCCTCTCGGCGTAGGGCTGCAGGGTGCGCAGGCCGCACAGCCTGGGGGTGAGCAGACACGGACTCAGGGCCACAGGGAAGGTGCAGCCGACAAAGCAAGGGTGTGGCTGGCAGCTGGGGAGCTGCACCCCCCACCCCCACTTCCCATGTCCTGGTCCAGGACGCCATGGTTTCTCTCTTGAGTGACCACTCACCCCCACAGTCATCCTTCTAGAAGGCAGCCTGGCCATGCCACTCCCTATTGCCTATGAGATAAAAATTCAACTCCAGATCCCAGTCCCAGTCAGCTGTGAACTGTGAGATCTCGGGCAAGTCAGGGTCCTTCTTTGAGCCTCACTTCCCTCCCTTATAAAACAAGGAGAATTGTCTCATGGACCTTGGATCTGCCCAAAGGCTTCAGTATCTCAGTAGAGGCCAGTGTCCTGGCTGCACTACTCTGTGAGGACTTGTGCTTGGCAAGGGGTGAGGGGGGCAGCTGCACTCCCCATTCAGGCATCGGGACCCCCACAGCCCTGCTGGTCTCCCAGTGACCCTCTGGGCATGAAGGAAGGACCTGCCTCTCTCCCATGACCCTTAGGGCTGGGCTGATGGGTAGCACCTTCCCATTGCCTGACCACACCTGGGTGGGACCGTGGCACCCCATGGGAGCACCCCAACATTCCTGATGAACACTCACCACCCCACCTCTGCTCCCACTGCCAAGAAGATGCTCTTGTTTCCACGGAGCAGGGGGGGAACGACCAGAGAACCCTAGGCCTCCCTGTCTCCTGGGGGAAGGGGAACAGGGGGCTTCTCCCATAGAGTATCGGAGCACACCTCACGGAGCGAGTGCTCAAAGTGGGTACAACTCCCTCTCCACAGAGCCGGGGTTCCCTTCCACCCAAGGTGGGATGGCCTCACAGAACAGATGGGAAGAGCACCGTTCGCTTATAGGAACGCCCTGCACAGGGGAGGGAGAACCCCACGGAGCAAATAGCAATACCTCTACAGATGGCAGAAACACCTGGAACACAGGCGGAAAGACCTCGAGAGGGAGGACAAAGTGCCCCAGGTGAGAAGGCAGGAGGGAACCAGGAGAGCTGGCAGGAACACTGCAAAGCCTGGTGGTGGTGGGAACACCCCACAGCAGATGCAGGCCATCCAGTCCTCGGGGGCCAGGCCCTTCCTCCGAGCTTCTAGAACCTGGTAAGCACTTAGTGGTTCAATCACTGAATCAGAGAACAGCTGAGCTGAGGCTGGGGCTACCATTTCGCAGTGTGAGGCTGGGGCTGGGAAGCTGAGCATTCTCAGCCAGCACCTGCCCTCAGCGGCGGCAGTACCGCAAGGCCAGATTGCACCCGGATTCTGAGGTGCTACAGCAACTCCAGCTGATGAGGGGGGACTTGTTCTCCTTCTGTTTTAGGAGAAGGCTCCCAAGGGGGGACTAGCTGAGCTGGAGCCAGAACTAGCCTCCTCAGGGCCCAGGAGAATCCACCTGCCACAGCCCCAGGAGCTCCGGGCTCTGAGCCCCTCTTCCCCTGTGTCCCCCAGGGGGCCTGGCCTGGATTGCCAACCCCGATAGTTCTATCTCACCACAATGAGCACTTCCTTGCCACTGCACCTACTAGCGTCCTCTATGCCCAGGATCCCTGGACTCCCAAGGTTAAAACTGTTTTCATAAAAATACTAAGATGCAATTTGCCTTTTTCATTCATTCTCTCCCCAGGATGCAGTTGAGTTTTCCAGAGGCTGTGTGGTGTGTGATAGTGTAACTGAAGGTGGAAGCTGATAGAAGGGCCCAGTGGGGGCCTATGAAGCCAGCCATTAAAGACATTTGCAAAAATGTAAAATGATACTCTTCCCATTAAATGTTTTTGGAAAATGTAATTATTTTTTTCATAAAATATGTTCAAATGTAATGAATTTATTTTAAATGAGTTAATATTTGTAAGTTCTCAGTTTTCATTTCTAATATAGTAAATATAGGTATATATAATCCATATTAACAAAAGCTCTTTAGAGCAGTCAATTGCTTTTAAGGGTGTAAAGGGGTCCTGAGACCCAACATTTTGGGAACCACTGCCCTCACCCCAAGATGCCCGCAGCCAGAGCTGGGACCAGGTGGGGATGGGGCACCAGCAGAGGGCGCCCCCGAGCCAGCCTGGCCCCTCCTGCCCTTTCAAGCTAGGGACCCAGAAGGGGGGTTTGCCTGGGTTTGTTTGTAAAGAGGATCAACAAGCGTTATCATGGACTGTCACCCGCAGAGAATGACCCCAGGAAGCAGACACTGCAGCTGGGGGCTGAGGAACACTGGGCAGGGGAACCAGGAGCCAAAAGCATCCCTTAGCACGTGAGGATTCAGGGACGCCTGGGCATTGTTCCCACGCTGTGGAGGGGGAGCCGGGGGGACGACTGTGGGAAGGAGCCAGAGCCAGGCTGGAGCGGGCAGGACGTTTCAGCTTAGGGGCATTTGAGGGCTGCGCTTTCACCCCAAGCCTCAGCTGGGGGCTCTCAGTACCAGCCCTGCCCACCCATCGGACCCTTCAGCTTCAGAAAGAGAATCCCGGAATCAGCTCATCAGCTCCTGGCTGGGGGGTGCAGCCTGGTCTCCAGGCCTGGGGTGACGGGGTCCCCGGGGCCCCCTCTCCCTCAGTAGGGACCCACAAGACGTCCAGGCAGAGGCTGTGATCTTGCAACTCAGGCTGGGCCCAGCTCCGACGTGATCTGTTTAGTCTACACAATGGGTTTAATTTTTTTTTGTTTAATTTAGTTACCTGTTTTTCACGTAATAATCTAGGTTCTTGCTTCTGAAAGCTAAGCAGCCCATCAACACTGGCTGACACTGCACAGGGGCTGCCCGCCGTGGGCAGGGCCCCCTCCCGCCCCCCACCCTGCAGCCTGCTCACCAGCCCACACCGACCTGGCCCCCGGGCGCCACTGAGCAGCTGGGCGAGGGTGCACATCCTCTAGCCTCCCAACTCCTCCAAGTCCCCTCAGAGCCCCCCAGTCCCCTCCAGGAGCACCAGCAGTCTGGGGCCTGCCAAGCCCACCCGCTCGCCCCAACTACAGAAGCCCTCAGCGTCTCAAGGGGCTTTTGTGTCCTGTGTGGCCTGTGGGCTCTCTCGCCGATAAGGAGTTGGGGGGTTTTCCTTCCTGCTTCACCCAGAAGGTAAGTAGGGAAACACCGGAGAGAGGGAAGAGAAGGAGGGAGAGAGGAAGTGAGGGACAAATGGATGAACACACGTGCAACCCCTTTCCTGAGGCCCAGTTAGGTGGTCAGGAGGGCCGGGAAGGCAGGTGGGAGGAAGGCTGGACAGCAGCGCGGCGGCCAGGGCACTGCACTTAGAGCCCCAGAGCTGCGCTCCAGGCCCAGCTTTATCCTGTGAACTGTGTGTGCGGCTTTGGCACATGTAGAATGGGGATGATACCTCCCTGGTAGGGTGTTTTAAGGAATAAATGAGAAAATGGCTTGTTTGAAAGCAAGCTGCTGGCGTTGCGGGGCCGTGCGCTCGTCTGGGACACAGTGAGCTCTACCTTCTGCATTGCCAGCACCCAGCATAGGGTCCGGCCCTCAGCAGTGACCAGGGAAAGTCTGTGTCCGCAAACAGTGCTAGGAGCCCCAGGGCTTCAGGGGAGCAGTGGTTTCGAGGAGCCAGCGGTTTCTGCCTGTCCCCGTTGGCCGAGAGCCAAGTGGAAATGGTTGGGGCAGAACACAAGAGAAGTGACATCAGAAGAGGGGAAGCTGGCGGGGAGGCAGGTTCCCGGAAAGGGGGAAGCCAGCACTGCAATGACGCTGGTTTACTCCAGGCCAAGTCCCTCTGCCCACCTCCGGGCCACGCAGAGGGCATGAGGCCTCGGGCAGGGTCAGATGGGCACTGGGGAGAAGCTGGATGGGAAACGGGGAGGGCAGGGGAAACCAGCAAGGGCTCAGAGGACACGGCCCTGACTTGACTGAGGTCACTCGGCCAGGGGAGGGAACCCAGGCCAGCCCTTCCCTTCCACACATGGTGCCTGAGGGACCGTCTGGGCCCAGGATTGTGCCACCTCCTTATAAACCCTGTGCCTGAAAATCTATACCCTTCCCCAGACCACTGGTGTCTCTCCACCCACACATGCAGATTTTCCAACAAATGTTTTTTCTAAGAATTTCCCAACAGCTACATTCAGTGATCACTATCAAAAATGATAATAACTAGAGGAAACGGGCTGCCTGCTGCTTGTAACTAATTGGCACCACCTCTGCCTTCCCTTCCACACCCAGAGCTGGGCAGAAGCTGGGGAAGTAGGGACGTGATTCCCCACCTGGGGAATGAAGGGCAGGGAATTCTGCCCACTCTGCCGCTCAAGGCCCATGGATTGGTCGGGAATGACTTGGCCAGAGAGAGTGGCTGGCCTGGGTGTGCGTGCATATTCCCACAAGGAGCTGCCGGGGCTCAGCTCGGGCCCCTCCAGTTGCTGGCTGTGACCTTGTACAAATCATCACCCCCCACTCCTGTCCCAGCCTCAGGCTCCTCAGTGGTCTGTGAAGGCAGCAAGAGCCCCTGCTTCCTCGCAGGGCTGTCGAGGCTGAAGAGGGTGACACCTACAAAGGCCTCAGCTCGGTGTCCTCCCCACCCCACCCCCATCCCTGTGCAGAGTGAGGGCCACTTGTTAATGTTAATGCATGCTTGGTGCCCTGGAAGCTGGTTTTATCCAGGCCTGGGTACACCAATGACCTCCTTCCATTGCCTCATTTAGTCTCCCCAGTAACCTTGTGTGTGTGCGTTTGAGGGCAGGGGTCGGTTTCATCCCCATTTTTTGGATGAGTAGCATGAGGCTGGAAGAAGTCAAGTAGGAAATAGGAGAGGCAGGATTTGGACCCCTGTCTGTCTGTCTTGGACACTTAAGCTCTTTCCACCTCACCAGTCTGACTGGGAACAACATTCCTTTAGGAGCTAATAAACACACTGCTTGGGAGACTGCATTTTTCTGATGCGTCAGTAGTAAAAGGTTGAGTCCCTGCACTGGACTAACTCATGAATCTAGAGTCACACGTGGGAACCAGGGGGCCAGCCTGCTCTGTCTTCCGTCCCTGATGCGGCTGGGGGCAGTGGGGAGGGGGTGGGTGGGATGAGGAAAGGAGGGTGGGAAGGCCAGGTCTATCAGGCCCCACCACTGCCCGCCCCAGCCACCACCGAGCACACCCCGCAGGCCCTCGCCACCACTTAAAGGCAAAAGGCAAGGACAAGAGGCCAAGGCCTTTGCCCTCTCTAGGCCTCAGTTTCCCCCTGTACAATGAGTGGGGCCTGGGCTCGATGACCAGTGCAGCCCAGATGTTTCTATAGCTCAAGTGTGCTTAGAGGCCCTGGGGAGGGCTCCCCACCCAGCCCTTTAGAATCTGTCATGGAGCCCGAAATTCCACCATGGTGGCATCATTCCTTTCCATTAAGACTTTCCCACCCATGTTTCACATTGAAAACCCCCTGCGTCATCACCTGAGGTGGCTCATGGCCTGGTTCCCATGCCCTTATCTGACCACCCTCCTGGTCACAGCGGGGAGGGAGGAAGGGGCCCCCGCAGGGTACGAGGTGAAGACCATCCTCAGTCCTGGGCATGGCTGGTAGAGGGTGTGGGAAAGCCTCGACCTTCGTCCCATCTCAGATCCACCTAATCCCACTGAGCCTCCCTTCCCTTCTCTGGGAAACAGAACCAATGCCACTGATGTCACAGGATGGCGGGCCACTGGGCCAAATGACCTGTGCTGAGTACCTGGCTCGCTGCCGCAGGTCCCCAGGCTGGACCCTGGCAAAATGGAATCACCCTAGGAGGGAGAGGGGTGTCAGACTCAGGACCCTTTGCTCTGCTTCCTTCGCCCTCCCCTAGATTTCCGATTCAGCTCTGGGGCTGGGAGGGTGGCAGGAAAAGTGTTATCATCATTCGCAGAACTGTGAATCAGGGGACAATCTCAGGGCCACCCTGTGGGCTCCTGACGCCCAGGGGTGAGCCCAGCCTTCCTCCATCTGAGAGGTCTGTGTGCTGGGACTGGTGAGACAGATGCCTTCTGCTCCCCAAAGAACATCAACATGCCTAAATCACACTGCTCAGATTTCATTCATTCCCCTCAAATACTACGGCGCCTGAGATCCCACCATTGGCATTTCTTCCTTTTCATTTGATGCACAGTCCCTGAAGAATGGCAAAAAGCCTGGGAGGGAGTACAAGTCAGGAGAGCACCGACAACCCCTGTCACCTGTGTGATCCTTTTAACCGAGATGAACCAACAGGCAAAGTATAAGTATTGGAGAAGGTGGACACAAACCCCAGAATTCAAGAATTCTAGAGTCCTAGAACCACCCACATTTAGTGTACTGGAATCTGGGAAGCCCAGATGTCAAGAATCTTGAATATTAGAATCCCAGCCTCTTAGATGCCCAAGAATCTCAGGATTGGAGGTGACTGCTGATACCCAATCTATTTGATGTGGAATCTTCTCTTCAACTTCCCTTCTCACTCCGGCTCCCCAGTGGGAAGGGTTTCTCCAGCTCTTTGATGGCTACATCAAGATCCCCCTCTCTCTCCCCAAACCTCTGCCCCAGCCCCCTAAAGGAGCCATTGGAACATCTCCTGGGCTCTGGTTCCGCCCTCCCTCCCAACCACACCCCTCTCCCTGGCCGCCCTCTTTCTAACCACCCATCTCTCCCTCTACTGGGTGCTCCCACACAGTACTTAGACGTGGCTCTCTCCCATCTTACACATCTCCCTTCGAGGACTTCCTATGTCTCTCTTCCCCTCCCCAGCCTGACTTCTCTCCCTACCTCATTTCCCAGCCCCACTGCCCACTCTGCTCCTTTGAAGCTGCCAGAACCGCCAGACGCCTCCATGTTGCTAAACTTGGGGGGCTTTTCCTGCCAGTCCTACTGCGCGAGCCCCAGTCCTGGCAGATCCTAATGATCTTTGCCCAACCCACTGCCCCCTTCCCAGTCCCCAGGGACTCACATCTTTGTCAGAAACTTCATTACCAGAGGGACGAAGGGCAGGAAGAGCAGGGACAAGGAGCGAAGTGGGTGCCCTGCTGGGGGTGCAGGTGACCTAGGCCCCCCCGATTACCACCGTCCCCACACCGAAGCAGAGGGATCGGCAAAAACGGTGTCCAGTCCTGGCTGTGCGGCTTCTCAGCCATGAAGCCGCTTGACTGGGGCCAGCATCCGGGAGCTGGGATGAGGGAAGATAAGCCTCCAATTGCTTGTACAGGTGTAGGGAAGGTGTAGGGAGAAAGATCATCCCATTTAAGGATTCAGGCTGTCACACAATGGGGCTATAGCACCCAAGGAATAGAAACCCCTCCACTCTAACTTGGATTAACATTTAAGGTGTCTAGTGGCAAACCATGTCTCTGAGACCTTTGGGGTGGAGTGGGGGGACTTGGCGGGGGCTGGGGTCAGATGGGGCAGGGTCAAGGGGTGGGGCAACAAGCCAGACCCCAGCCCCAGCCCCTGCTCTCTGAGGCCCAGGACTTGAGTGCCCAAGAGGGGTGTATCTGGGAGTGGGGTGTGAGCCGCAGGGAGGAAGGAGAGGAAGGGGGTTTGGGTGGGTACCTCCTGTTCTGGATCACCCACTGACCCTGGGTGCATGGCAGATCGTACTTCTGCCTCCGCAGTGCATAGGCATCAAACCAGAGGGCCAGGCCGTAGTCCAGAGACGGCACCTGGGAGGGGGAGCTGCCGTCAGGGGGCTGGCGGGGCACGGTCAGGCTGGCAGACCAGCCGCCCAGGACCGCAGAAGGGAGGAGGACGCCCAGCAGGTTCTCCTCTGGGCTCTGGGCCATACAAGGACCCAGCACAGAGCACCTAGCTGGGGCTGAAGTCAGCGAGTCACTCAACAAACCCAGGGAGACTTTGTCCACCCTGCTATCCACCCCCGGCAGGATTTGCACCCAGGTCCTGCAACAGGTGGGACGGTGCTTCCCTCCCAGCTGGGGTCCCTGGAGGCCAGTGGGGTGCTCTGGGCAGAGGCAGGTGTGCAGCTGCGGTGGCGGGGCTCACCGTAAGGTGCCAGGAGCAGTGGGTGCTGGGCGAGTAGTAGCTGGGGAAGTACGGCGTGCTGAGTTCGCCCTGCAGGTCCAGCCGACCCTCCAGCGTCAGGTTCACCTCGCAGGCTGGGCCCAGAGAACAGCCTTTTACATAGGGTCCCTTAGCCCAGACCCCCACCCTCATACCCGCTGTCCCTCCCACCTGGCAGGGGGTGTCCCTGGAACATCCCCCTCACTACCCACTAAACCGTGAAACCCAGCAGTTGAGTCTGACTGTGTGACCTTGAGCAAGTTATTTGACCTCTCTGGGCCTCAGTTCCCTCATCTGTAAAATGGGGACAATAATAGAACATACCTCCTAGGGTAGTTGAGTGGATTAGATAGACATAAAAGGCTCAAACAGCCTGGCATGTAGTAAATGCTCAATAAATGCTAGCTAGTAACCTTAGGTGCACAGCAGTTGATGGTTTATAAAATGCATTCACGACTGCATTTCCCAGGAAGGGAAGGGGAAACTGAGTGGGAGGGAGCAGAGGGAGGAGGGGTGGGGTGGCGGGAAATGCAGCCACAACACAGCCCCTGCTTTTTGCTATCCTCCAGCCCCAAAGGGCCCAGGAGCTCGGGAACCTGGAAGGTTTGGTTTGCCCCTGAGGCAGTGGGTCCAAGCCCACCATCCCCATCCGCCAGCTGGAGTGAAGGAGGGGAGGTTTGGGCTGGGACCACATTCCTCTTCAGGAGAAAGAGGGTCAGGGGGGCGAGAAGCCCAGGGGAGGAAGTGGGGTGGGGGGTAGTGTCTAGAAGCAGAAGGCAGAGTAAGGGGTGGGGAAGGGTCAGGGAGCCCTTTCCAGGAAACACTGCATAATTCCTCTCCCGGACTACGGACTGCACCACGTGATCTCCAAGGGCATCTGCCCTGTCCTAGGCTTTGGGGTGACAGGGTTCTCTGGAGGCAGGTCTGAGGAAGCTCTCCAGCCTGCTGCAAACTCCTGCCACCCTCCAGGCCCAGCCACAGTGAGTACAGAGGGGAGAAGGGTGGGAGGAGGGAGAGGAGGGAGAAACCGATCCAGGATGGGGGGTGGTACCAGAGAGAAGGGAGGGTAGGCAACAAAATCAGAAAAGAGAGAAAATCCAGAAAGCAGGTGGGAGAGGGAGTGGAGAGGAGGAGTGAGGACTCCCCTTGGGGTTCAGCATCACCCACCCCACGCAGGGACCCACGACACCCCTCACCCTGGAAGGCCACGGGCTGCACTGAGAGCATGAAGGGGTCGTAGTAGCTGTGCAGGCCCTTCTTCCAGACCACCGCCATGACAGCGCCGGACGCCAGGACCTCCACCACCGGCTCCTGGCGGCTGCAGCCGTAGAGCCTGGCAGGACAGAGGAGGGGAGCAAGGGCGGGATCAGGGTGTGGGACGGGCATCTGGGAGGGCAGCGGGCTGCTGGGGGGATGGGAGGGCACACTGGGTGTCTGCAGATGGGGGTGAGCACGTGCATGAGCAGGCCCCGGGGGGCTGATGGATGCCCTCCGAGGCCAGGCCAGACCCTGAGGCTGAGGGGGGCTGGGAGGTTACCCAGCACCCCCACTCAGAGCCACCCATGGCCCCCGAGCCCTCAGCATATGCCCAACAGGTAGACCAGACTGGCATCTGGAGGAGCCTTCCATCTTTTAGAAGTCTAGAATGTCAGCCCTGAAAAGACTCTTTGGGATTGTCAAGGTCAATCCGCTTAGTTTACAGATGGGGAAACTGAGGCTCAGGGACTTGCCAAGGCCCCACTGCTAGTCAATGTTGGAGAATTGTGTATGTTCTGCACTGTCTGGGACACATGTGGGTGCAGACTGGGTCTCCCCATCTCAGGCAGCAGGGCCCAGGCTTCCCTTTCATTGTCCCCTTCTCCATCAGACTTTCCATGGTCTCCCATAAAGCTCTGGAGTTCTTGCTACTCGAACGGATCACCTTGCAGGAAGCCGAGGCCCTGCCCCCACTAGAGGGGTCACCCCAAACCCAGCAGCATCCTACTGAAGCCGGCCACCTGAGGACCCTGGGCTCAAAGGGCAGAAACCAGCTTCAGTGGAGGTGCTTTGGGCACCTTGGCAAGTGGGTACATGACATCCTTCAAAAGAACCTCAAGACCAGCACCTAGGGGCACCCCTCAACGCCTTGCAACCTGGAGGGTCCAGAGATGGGGACCTCCAGCCTTGGCTCTTCCCCGGGAGGGAGACAGCCCTCCTTGGGAGGGACTCGCCCCCTCCACTGCCAACCATGTGCCCCCAGTTCTCAAGATAAGCTATTGGGGCTAAGAGGGACCTGGAGGTCACCTTTATTGGGGATGTCAGCTTTTATTGTTGGGGATTTATTTTATTTACTAAACAACAGAGCCCCTGATGCAAATGAAATATCTCCCAGAATCCCAGTGTGTGGAACACATTAAAAAGCAAACCACCTGCTCAGTCTTCCCATCATCACTAAAGCAGCCCCCCACGCACACCCCCAGCATGGCTCTGGGTGCAGGTTTGAGGACCCCTGATCTTATCTAACCTCATCTGAGAACTTCTCTGAGGGTCAGAGACAAGGAGGGAGCTGCCGGATCCCACAGGGAGTAGGGGCAGCCGGGTTCCCTTCCCGATGGCAGGCTCGGGCTGGGGGTGGGGGCTGGCGCTTGGGAGAAGCCCCAGGGAAAGCTTGCAAGTGTCCCTGCCCTCCCCAGGCCTGCAGTCCGATGGTATCTGATGTCTCTGAGCGTCCCAGAGCCCTCCAGGAACCCAGCCTACGCAGGAACCAGCCGAGGCTGTGGTCACCGCTGAGGATGAGTGTGCAGCCCCGGGGCCTGGAGACAGAGGCCCCAGGGCAGGGAGGGGGCAGGGACCTCGCCCAGCTCGCCCTCAGGACTGCCCCGGATCTGAGCGCAGATGCTAACCCAATGCCTGGCTCCTAGTAAGTGCTCAATAAACAACAAGGGGAGGATCGCCTGGCCCAGAGTGTCTGCCCCCTCCTCCTACAGAGCCTCCCCCTCCTCCTGTGGGGAGGAGACCAGGGCTGCCCACTCCTGAACCCACTTCCACACCCTGCACTCTGACCCTGCTCCTTCTGCACTCCACCACCATATCCCACACCCTAAAGCCCCGCTCCTCTGCTCAAGAACTTTCAGTAGCTTCCTACTTACCATGTATCAAAATCCCAACTCTCCTGGCTCTCAGGGCCCTTTGTCACCCAGTCCAAAATCAGTTATATGCAACAATAGAAACAGGGGCTAGCACTTATTTATTACATTCCAATAAGCCATGTTGGCTCCCAGAGCTGTCCTTAGGGCTCATATATTATGGCTGCTCTGTTACAGATTGGAAAACTGGGGCTCAGGTGGGAGAGGGGACATGGGCATAGCCATTTACAGCCCCTTCTCCCACTCCCCTCCAGGCTGGCCTCACTGTCTCCCAAGTACCTGTGCCCAAGGTCACACAGTGGCTTGTTTCAGACCCCATAGAACTCATCCCTGCCCACCCCGCTCCCACCCGCCTCCCCAGGGACTCACGAGGTGATGAGCCTCCCCTCCAGGGGTCCAGCAACGTCGTACATGGCCAGCCGGTCCCGGCACTCAGCCAGCGTCCACTCGAGCCGGAGTTTGAGCATGAACTCCTCGGGGCCCTGCAGGTGCCACAGGCAGCTGGAGGCCAGGGGGTCGGGCCCCTTCAGCCGGAGGACCTGGCCCTGGCCCACGTAGCTGTAGCGGTAGCAGCCTGGAGAGGGGAGAGGGACAGGCCCCCTGACCCCTGTTAGCCAGGAGGAGAGGCCCTGGGGAGCCAGGCTGGGGCAGGGAGAGTGGCTGGACCTGTTGGGTCCCATCTCATTTCCCTGCTGCTTCCTCTTCCCCATGTCCACATACATTTGTTCATTCACTCATTCATTCATTCATTGGTTCAATCTTTCATCCACGTGACAAACACTGGCTGACCCCTCCATGCCAGGTGGGCACCAAAATAAAGTTCCAGATGCTGCCTGTGGGGACATGGAGGACAGGCCAGGAGACAGACACAGAGAAAGATAACAGCTCAGGAGGTGAGGGCTGCAAACCCAGCCTGTGGATCGAGACACCCTGGGGTCACAGTTGGCACAAAGGCCAGGAGGCCAGGGCAAGCAGGGAAACTTTGAGGAGTCTGAGCACAGGCATGTATGGAAAGACATCCGGCTGGAGAGGGGGGCCATGCCCAGGCCACAGCCCAGAAGGTGCCGCTTTATCCTGCAGCCACAGGAAGCCATGGAAGGTTCGGCAGAGCTGGGGCACGGTCTGAGTTGGACTCCCCTGGCTGCTGAGAGCAACACCAAGGCAGCTGTGCAGTAAGGTGAGATGGGAAGAGGGTATCCCTGCAGGTGGAGGGAAGAGAAAGTGGGGTCTGGGGCAGCCCGAGATAGAGATGTGCTCTGGGCTAGTGATAATAAAACGATAATAAATCTCAGAGTGAGCTGCACAGAGCCTTGCACACAGCAGGTGCTTAATAAATGCAGAGACTGTTCTCTTGGGGAGTTG
>PVKY010003483.1:0-21577 GCA_004027775.1 Bradypus variegatus
TTAGTACATCTTACTAGCCAGCCCCTGTAAGGGCTGAGCCACTTGCTTCTCCTGCTCTCAATTGGCAGGAGTGCATCCCCTGACAGCAGAAAAGTGGTCAAGTGGAACGTGGAAGACACCTTCAGCTGGCTACGGAAAGACCACTCAGCCTCCAAGGAGGACTACATGGTGAGTGGGCCCCAAGCAAGGCCGGTTTAAAGCCTCTGTGGTCACTTTTCCACGATGCCCTCTGCCTGTCCAGGTTGGGCAGGGCCTCCCCCAGCAGCTTGTTCTTGTGCAGTGCAGCAGAATCTGACATCCAGCAGTCCCCAAACTCACAAATAAGGTGTTTGCTTAGGCTCCTGGTTTTCTCCCAAAGTATGTTTCTGATAAGATTCTTAATGGAATGCTGTGCTTACCCATACACCACAAGTAGCTGCCTTTTCTAAATGTTCAGCATCTCCCTTGAGTAAACTTGGAAACAGATGGACAAATTGTTTTCTCTGGTGTGTATGTTCATATCACAATTGAGAACTACTACCAAATTCACTTCCTTATTCTTAATGTGTCCAAAACAATATTTTTTCTGGCTAAAACCCATCACTTCTTAAACCTCTCCACCAGCACTAGCAATGGGCTTTCTTTTCAGGGCCATTTTTCACAAGAGACAAAGTTGGGCACTTCACGATAGTAACTGTGTACTTGACACATAGAGAGTGAAAAAGGTAGGTGTATGCACTAGCCAGAGTGACTCATTTTCACTCCTCAGTTCCACACGTGATTAGCAAAATTACAAATGCCTGCAGTCATCCTTGCAAGTACGTGAAAGCTTAAATTTTAAACTCTGCAATGACCAAAGAACCCATTTTATGAATGTCTGTCTTCCCAATAGATTTACAAATGCCTCATAAGCTGGGAACCATGACTGATTTTTCCATTTCCCCAGCAGTTATCTTGGGATCTGGCACAGAATAACGTCATCAACTGCTGGCATTTATTAGACACTTCCTATATGCTGGGTCTTGGTGAGCCCGTAACAGGAATGGTCACATTTAATATCCAAACTACCCTGTTCCTTTGGCAGTTGAGAAATACGGCTCGGAGAAGCCAAAGAATGTGGACACAGCTAGTAAGTAGGAGACCCAGGTTTCAAAATGAGTACTGCTGGAATCCACTAGCCCTGCAGTTACCTGCCATTCCCCTGCCAGCCCAGCAGTGGTCTTTTGGTCTCTCTCTAGACCCCTGATCAGGAGTGTCTCCTCAGGATCGCCTAGAACATCTGCGGAGGCAGTGTGGCCCACATGTCTCAGCCGCAGCCAAGGACTCAGTGGAAGGCATCTGTAGCAAGATCTACCACATCTCTCTGGAGTATGTCAAGCGTATCCGTGAGAAGCATCTTGCCATCCTCAAGGAGAACAACATCCCAGGTAGGAGGAACAGGTGGCAGGAGGGCTGGCTGTGATGGCATCAACTCTGAATCTCAGACCCTGAAGGGGTACGTAGGGCTGGACCTCAGGCCATGGGGTGGTTTGGGGAGCCCATTCTCCCACCAGTGATTCCCTTTGTTTTGGGGCAGAATCTGGTATATCCTTTGGTTAGGGAGGCTCTGCTGTCTTCTAGGGAACAGGGAGAAGTGATGAGGAAGGGAGAGCCAGAAGTCAGTAGAGAAAGATCCCTGAATAAGGTGTTAACAACTGTTAAAGACACAGACTCCACCTCTGGTGTCCTGCCTGGCAGCAAGACCCAGACCCTAGCTTGCTCGCCCACCAGGCCCCGAGGGATGGCAGCAGGGGGCCTGCTTCAGAACTAAATATGTCAATACAGGCTGCCAATTCTTGCCCCTGCCAATAGCCTGTTTTGTTCCTTTGTTTTTTGACTTTTCCTTCCCTTTGTTGCTGAATTCATGGGTGGAAGGATAACTCACAGCCCTTCGTTCCTGGGGTGATGCAGTGGGTGTGCACCACTGGCACACATAGGCACTAAGGCTGCCTGGAGTGAGAATGAATGAACAGAGTGGGGCAGCCCAGCAGCCCAGCCCTCACTGTTCCCCTGCCCACAGAGGAGGTGGAGGCCCCCGAGGTAGAGCCCCGCCTGGTATACTGCTACCCCGTGCGGCTGGCCGTGTCTGCACCCCCGATGCCCAGCGTGGAGATGCACATGGAGAATAATGTGGTCTGCATCCGCTATAAGGGAGAGATGGTCAAGGTCAGCCGCAACTACTTCAGCAAGCTGGTAAGAGCCAGGGGGAAGTGGATACCCATTGGTGGGAGAATGGCCTAGCTGATGGAAGGAGTTAGGGCCTGGGTTCTTTCCTGACTCTGAATCCTTAGTGGAAGGCCATGATCGGGGAGTGAGGGACCACCGTTGAAACTACTGCTTTGTGTTCCACAGTGGCTCCTTTATCGCTATAGCTGCATTGATGACTCTGCCTTTGAGAGGTTCCTGCCCCGGGTCTGGTGTCTTCTTCGACGGTACCAGGTACAGGCCTGGAGCAGTGAGGGGAGGGCTCCCTGGAGTCAGCAGGGAGGCTGAGCCCTAGATGCTGACCTGCAGATGATGTTTGGCCACCCTGCAGATGATGTTTGGTGTGGGCCTCTACGAGGGGACAGGCCTGCAGGGATCGCTGCCCGTGCACGTCTTTGAGGCCCTCCACCGGCTCTTCAGCGTCAGCTTCGAGTGCTTCGCTTCACCCCTCAACTGCTACTTCCGCCAGTACTGCTCTGCCTTTCCTGACACAGACGGCTACTTTGGCTCCCGCGGGTGAGAGCCATGTTGGCCAGCTCCTTCTGTTGCTTTAGGGCTTTGGGGTCAGGCAGTCGGTGTAGCCCGTGCTTTCACCACTTACAAGCTGTGTGATTTTGGGCATGCCACTTAACCTCTGGGAGTCTTGGCTTTTCTGGCCCTGTGGGTAGGCACGTGACATCCCTACCCTGGCCTATGTGTCTCTCAGTGAATTAGCTCAGGTTTGGTATGAGAAGTGATAACACAGATCTCAAAGATTGGACACACTAATGGGGGGGAAAAGATGCACATGTATGAGAGAAGAGAGTAATACTGACTCCAGGAGGAAGAGATGGGCAGGCTATCTGAAGGGGGAAAGCCCAGCAGCTGGGGGAAATCCTGGGCACAGTTTGTGCTGTGGCAGCAGCAGGGTCAGAGCTGGATTTCCTGAATCCCAACACCTCGCCAAACAAGCTGGGTGAACTTGGGCATCCAAGGCTCTGAGCTCTTTGTCCTCATCCCTTCAAGGGAGACACGCCCACCTCATCCCAGGCTGGTGTCAGAAGAATAGAGATGCCCATTAAGGGTGACCGTGGGCCTCTGGCCTGACCAAGGTTGTCTTTTCAGTGTTGAGCATGGCTGCTTAGGGGTGGGGGTGGCCCCCACTTTTGGTTGGGGGACTGAGTCCTGATGGGACTTGGAATGCTCACCTCTATCCCCAGGCCCTGCCTGGACTTCTCCCCGCTGAGTGGCTCCTTTGAGGCCAACCCTCCGTTCTGCGAGGAGCTCATGGATGCCATGGTCTCGCACTTTGAGGTAGGTGTGCTGTTGCTGCAGGGGGCCAGCAGGCAGGGGTGCCAGCCACCTGGAAGGCAGCCCCTGATGTCATCCCCTGCCCCCGCCCACAGAGACTGCTGGAGAGCTCACCGGAGCCCCTGTCCTTCATCGTGTTCATCCCTGAGTGGCGGGAACCCCCGACCCCCGCGCTCACCCGCATGGAGCAGAGCCGCTTCAAACGCTACCAGCTGGTCCTGCCTGCTTTCGAGCACGAGTACCGCAGTGGCTCCCAGCACGTCTGCAAGAAGTGGGTGCTTGGGGAGGGCAGAGCTAGGAGGCCCAGGTTGGGCTGGGCTGAACCCAACCCTGAACAGTTGCCTTTGCCTCGCAGGGAGGAAATGCACTACAAGGCCGTCCACAACACAGCCGTACTCTTCCTGCAGAATGACCCTGGCTTTGCCAAGTGGGGGCCCACACCTGCAAGGCTACAGGATCTGAGCACCGCCTACCGGCAGTCAGCCCGCAGCCATAGCTCTGGCTCCTCATCGTCCTCCTCAGAGGCCAAGGACCGGGACTTGGGCCATGAGCAGGGCCCTAGCCGTGAGCTGCACCCCACTTAACACACTGTGCGGGAGGAGGAGCCCTAGGGGTGCTGGTATGGACTGCTGGGACTCAGGCCTCAAGGGGCTGAGCAGACCCCAGGCTCCTCTCCCTGGGGTGGCAGCAGGACTCAGGCTGCCAGTGACGTAGGAAGATTATGGCTCTGCCAGGGCTCCCCCTTCCTGGCCCTATCCCCTAACTTCCCACTTCGAACTCACTCCAGGTCCCCTGTAAATAGGCCCTGATTGCATCTCCCCCTAACCATCCTGTTGCCACCTTGTTTCATTTGTAAAATGAAATACAGAAAACACCCACAAGAACGTGTGAGGGTCTTGAGGGCAGAGAAGGCTGAGGAACCTGGAGCTTCTTGTGGGACCACAGCGCTCTCCGTCCAGGCTCAGCTTCTCATGGCCCCTGGGCCTTCACACCCCTTCCCACCCCTTCCCAGCACCCTGGTACCCCTCCAACACCGGGTCTCTGTCTGAAGAGCCTCAGGCCCTCAGTCATCTGTCTCCAAGCCCCAAG
Organism: Bradypus variegatus; assembly: GCA_004027775.1. Classification (NCBI taxonomy): domain Eukaryota; kingdom Metazoa; phylum Chordata; class Mammalia; order Pilosa; family Bradypodidae; genus Bradypus; species Bradypus variegatus. Next base: position 4,603 of record PVKY010003483.1, read on the forward strand.
CTCCCACAACTGGGCTTGCAAGGATACCTTTGGGGAGCCGAAGGCAGGTAACTGCCCAGGCTGACAGCCAGACTCCTGCTGGCCCTGAACTACCACAGCAAGTCCAGGCTCAGGCAAAAATACCTTGAGCCACCATGGGCCTCAGGGCTCAGCCTCTGCGCAGATGGGCAGCTGCCTGCACCTGTCCTCCAGGACCTCCAGCTGTGGAGCAGAGGCTCCCTTTAGGGCCCAGGGCATCAAGCAGGATGTGACAGGGCACAGTGACGCTCTCACCAGCTCAGCCGTCTCTCCCACTAACAGGCCTCCGCCCCAAGAGTCTGCCCACTGTTGGACCACTGTACTTACAGAGACAGAGCAAAGGTGCACTGTGGGGTTAGGTGGCCTCCAACTCACACCCACCCTTGGTGGGCTAACAGGCTCTTCCTTCCTTCTGCTTCCCATGTCCTTGCCTGGTTCAGGCTGTAGCAGCAAGAGACAGAGTAAGCTGGCCAGGGCTGGACTCCAGTCCCTTTATTGAGACTGAGGGGCCAGTGGATCCATCCAAACAAAAATAAACTTCTCTCCCAAAGCCTGCCTGCAGGCTGGGATATCCAGCATATACTAGCTGGGGCCTGTAGCTGCTCCCCAAACCCAGCAGCATAGGTCTGGCTCCCCTGGAGCCTGGTATCTGGAGAACCAAGGGGAGGTGGGTACCCTCACACCATCCCCAGCAGAGCTGGCCCCAACATCCATGGTCTGTGTAGGGCCCTTGGGGCTCAGTCATCATTCAGGGTGATGATGTCGTACTCGATGCCCTGGGGCTGCAGCTGTTGAGTGGGTTCAGGTACAGCTTCCTCTGTGCCAAACAGGCCTTGGGCTTGGGCCATGGCGGCATCGGCCACTGCTGCCAGGAAAGGGAAAGGGCAGTGAGCCTGAGATCCCAGGAGCTAGGCCTGGGCCCCAGCCCATCCGGTCTTCAGGGTCTAGCCCTATACCTGTGACAGCTGAGTGTGCCGCAGCCTCAAGCTGAGCCTGTGTGACAAGCTGCTGGCCTGGGGACACAGGCACATACTGGATCTGGAGGGATAAAGCCAGTGAGATGTGGCCCAGAGGGAGTCCTGCCCAAACCCCAGTACCACCTGGTCTCCCAAGGGCCCTACCTGCGAGTCCTGAAGGAACGGGGCCCCTTGTTCATACTGGATATGTGTGATCTGGCCCTCCTGTACCTGGAGAGAAGCCAACCCCGTGATCCCAGAAGGAGGCTGTGCAAGCTTCTGACACCTCTCCATCCCAGGCCTGACCTACCTGGATGTGATGGCCCTCAGGGACCACAACATACTCCTGGGGAAGCAGGTGCTGGACTCCATCCTGAGAGATAATGTACTGCACCTAAAGAAAGGTGGAGTGACGGCAGATGGCTAAGTCCCACTTGCTGGGAGCCTAGCTAGGGGGACCAGAGACAGCCCACCATCAATGGTAGGCCTGGGGAGAAGTGCCTAGAAAGCATCGTTCCTCCCCAAGGTAGTAGGGGTGGCCAGTCTGCTCACCTGGTTGTCAGAGGTCACCAGATGTTGTACCGTCTGGCCATCTGCCATGGTGATCTCTTGGATGTAGGTGGCTTCCTCCTGCCAGGGCCAAGCCAGCTCTAGCCTCAGCTCTCAGTATATCCCCACCCCTGCCCATGACCTGCCAGCCTGGCCCCTGGATCTCACCTGATTGGTCACTGTCTGCTCCTGGGCCACGATGATGTGCTCCTGGCCCAGTGCCTGCTGTAGCCGCTCTGGGCCCAGGACCCCATGACTAGACTGGAGTGCAGCTGCGCAGAGAGCAGGAAACTCACCTGGGAGCTCCAGGGAAACCTGAAATGCTCTGCCCACCCCACCCCAGCCCAAGGGTACCCTCTGGAGCAGTGGGCCCCATGGGCAGGGCAGCTCACTGTGCAGAGTGGCCAGGGTCTCATCATCACTGTTGAGGATGATGGTCTGGGTGGGGGTCTGGGCTGGGGCCCGGGCGGTAGGGGCCCCTGACTTCCTCCCTTCAGGACTGTGCAGCCGCTGGATGTGGAACTTGAGGTGCCCGTTACGGTTGAATCTGAGGAAGGGGGGAGGCTTAGGGGCAGCTCAACCTCAGGGCCGCAGCAGCCCCCTCCCTCCAGCCTCCGGCCTCACCGCTGCCCACAGAGGTGGCAGGCGAAGGGTTTCTCATTGGTGTGGGTCAGCATGTGCCGCCGCAGGTCCTTCTTGTTCTTGGAGGCAAAGCTACACTGGCTGCACTGGTGGGGCCGAAGGCTCGAGTGCTGTGCCATGTGGGTCTGTGGGAGGGGCAGCATCAGGACAGATGACAGCAAAACCCACTCCCCACAGAGCACTGCAGAAACCTGTCCTCAGGTGAAGTGGACCTGGGAAAACCCAAACCCTATAGAAAGCAGATGAAAATGTCCTGGTGTTGCTGCGTACTGAGAATGGAAAGCCTTAGCTCCATCCTTGGGGCGCTTGAACAATCCCATGTCTTCAGACTCAAAGTTTACCCACATGGAACCCAAAGCTGTTGGATGAAAGGGTCCCTTCCTGCCCTGATATTCGGGGGACCAAGGCCCCAGCCTCCTCTTGTCCTGTTCACCCCACTGAGCTGCTGTGAGGGTTCAGTACATGGTTGCTCTGAACATGGGAAATCCTCACACAGACGGAGCCCCAAAACTGGGCTGTTATTCCGCTCCAGAACCTGCCTCGCCTCTCAGCACTGTCACCCCCACTGCCCTTGAGCCTCTGAGCCCTCGGCGCTCCCTAAGCAAGCCTCACAGCTTCACACGTTCTGTGCCTTTGTTCCTACAGTTCTGGCTCAACCATCACCTCTTCTGTGATATCTTCCCCAGTACTCCAAGTCCAAATGATTTGTTCGTCTATCTGGGCTGTCTGCCATGTGCGCTTTTTCACACTGGGGAAGCTCTTTGGCCTTGCCTCCCCATCTGCGAGCTGGAGACGGCTGAGTCACCTCCGTGACCCTAGAGGTGAACTGAGGGCCTGGCTTGGGGGTGGGGTGGGGGTGGTACTCAATAAAGGTTTATAATACAAATGAGCAGCTGAATGAATGACAGCAGGGGGACCTACCCGGACCTCGGGCCACTGGCGGGCACTGAAAGGGCAGTCGGGGCACTTGAAGGCACTAGGCCCAGCATGGGCCCGTTTGTGACTCTCCATCTCGGCTCGGCCGGAGAAGGCCTCGGCACAGATCTTGCAGGAAAACTTCTTTGACGCTGCAGTTGCTGCAGGTGGAGGGGAGGGGGGCACTGCCAAGCCCATGGCTTTGCTGGCTGCAGGGGGTGGGGAGGCAGAGACCTGGGGGTCCCCTACTTGGTGGGTCCTGGCTGGAGATGGGGGCTCAGGGCTGTTTCTGGGCAGCCCTCCACACTGCAGCAGGGGCCATTTGGCTCCAGAGGCCAAGGCATCTGGACTCGGGAAGGAGATAGAGCCATCTGTGGTCAGCTGCGGGGAGATGTAAGCATGTGAGGAGCTGGGGAGGGGAGGGAGGGGTGGGCAGCAGGGAAGGAGTTGCCCACCCAGAGCCTCACCTCGATGTGGTGCAGCTGCGTCCCATTGGCTGCCATGATGTAGTGGGTGCCAGCCTCTTTCAGGGTATCGCTCACAACCACGGCCTGAGCTGCCTCCCTGGGGGGCTCCTCACTGTGGGCACAAGGCAGGGGAGAGGGGCAGGGTTCCAGGAAAGCATGGAGGCCACAGAAGTGCCCTTCCCCAAGACACGATCAGCCACTGAGGGGTGATTGCCACCATAGATGGGCTCAAGTTGGAAGGACCCTGGTTTGAATCTTGGCTCTGCAATTTATCAGGTGAACCTCCACTGCCTCTTCTAGAAATGGTTATCAAGTGCCCCATATAATGTCCTGCTCAAAAAGCAGTAATCCCCACCCACCCTGGTGGGCATGGGGGGAGAGGGGCTGTGAGGCAAAAAGCCCCAGGGGTCCAGCCCAAGCCTGGCCATGTGGGACAAAAGGAGAGGGTCAGACCAACAGGCAGCTGAGAGAGGAGTGGTCCCTGCGGACTTGGCTTTTCCAGAGGCCCGTGGGGGTGGGGCAGGGCAGAGATAAAAGGATCTGCAGCTCAAGACTGGAGGCAGATGCTGAGGAGCTGGCTGGCCTAGGCGCTGGCCCACGGCACAGACCTGGGAGCCTGACTCCCATCTCAACTGAACAATTTGGTAGTTGGATTCAGGGCTTCCTCAGACTGACCAAGGGTTCAGTGAACATATAAATATTTCTGCCCCAAACTTGCTCATTGTAAAGGAAGCCAAGTAAGTATAGGTGCCAGACCTCAAACGCTGGGCAAGGAGCCCAAGCTTGCTTCAGTATCCAAACTGGAAAAGACCTCAGGGATCATTCAGAAGAAAGAGCATGTGGATTTTGGGACTAAAGGGACATGAGCTCAAATCCTCACCTCCTGCATGTGTGAGCTTAGGTGAGTCATTTAATCTTTCTGAGCCCTCTTCCTCGTGGACCTCATAGGAGAGGTTTATGTGAGATCGTGAGTGTCATGAGCCTGGCACTTACAAGTGGTCAGAAAATAGCTACTCCTGCTCTCCTCAGATGGTTACAATTCCCCCCATCCAATCACTTCATGTCTACCAGGGTTTTTGCCTCCTGCCAATTAGGCTTGGGTGGGCAGGGTCCTCATTTGACTGTCCCTAGTATGTCTGTAATAGGTTGAAGGGGGACCTGCAGGCCACAGGTCTCACCTATAAGGTGTGCCAGGAGTTGATGTCCCCTCCTCAATAGGGGGTGCTGTGATGACACTGTAGCCAGTCCCGCCAAAGGCCCCGGATGCCAAGGTGATCTGCTGTAGATCAGGGGCGCCGAGCTGGCCCTCAGCTGCCATGCTGCTCCCCGGCTCTGCCACATGGAGGGTGACCACCTGTGGAGTGGCACCTGCTGGGGAGGGCTGCCCACCAGGGGATGCCAACTCTGCTTCCATATCCTCCGAATTCACTACAGCCACCTGCAATGGCACCCACAGGCATTATGGGCGGGGCTGGTACTTGCCAAGGTCCTTACCAATGGCTTTGTACCTCAGAGCTCATCGACACCCTGGCCAGGCCCAGTGCAACCTCCACTCATTTGCATAACCCAAATTCTCTCTAAAATACACTTTGGCTTTCCAAAGCCCACCCAGCAACTGGAAATAGACCTAACAAGAACAGGGTAGTGCAATTTTGCCCCCAGGGGACATTTGGCAAAGCCTGGAGATATTTTTTGGTTGTCATTTTTGGTTGTCACAACTTGGGGAGAGGGTGCTACCAGTATCTAGGGGCTAGAGACCAGGGCACAGGACAGTTCCATCTTCAAACAAAGAATTTTCTGGCCCCAAATGTCAATAGTTTCAAGGTTAAAAAACACTGAGGTAGAAAGACAAGTGGTAAACCATTTAAGAAAAAAAGATAAAAGTCAGTGCCCTATCTCACATCTGACTCCAAAGTCTACTTCAAATGGATTACAGGTTGAAATGTAATACATGAAACTCTGACTATATTAAAAGAAAATGCATTTTTATAATCTTGTGGTCAGAAGATTTTTCTAATCTTGACAGTAAAAGGTGATAAAGCCTGCAGCAAAACAAACCATAATACAAAGTCAAAAACTAAACCACGCTGAATTATATATTTGAATGCGGTTAAAAGGGAACATTTTAGGTTGTATATATGTTAGTAGAATAAAAATTGAAAACAACAACAACAAAAAACCACGGCATTGTACAACACAGTGAACCCTATTGTAAATGATGGGCCATAGTGAACAGTACAATTATAAAAATGTGCTTTCACAAACTGTAACAAACATACCTCACTAATGCAAGGTGGTAATAATGGGGAGGATATATGGGAATTCTGAATTTTATGCATGGTTTTCTGTAAATCTATAACTCCTCTAAAATAAATAAATTTAAGAAAACAAAGAAATTGGAGGGTATATTTAACAACTAACATGAGAGAGAAAGATGAACTCATTACAAAGCAATAGTAAAAAGGCTAACAACTTAAAAGAAAAATTGATACAGGACACAAACAAGTAATTCAGAAAAGAAATAAAAATGGCCTCTGAACATACAGCAATAAGTTGAGGCTCATGTATAATCACAGAATGATAAATGAAGACCATGAATGACACACTTCTACTATGCTTCTATTTAGCAGAGATTTACCAAGTCTGATAATAGCCAGTGTTGGGAAGGATGTAAGGAAACATCCGTTGATGGTGGTCATGTAAATTGGTGCATCCTTTTATAATACTTCATACCCTCTGACCCTCTGACCCTCCAGTTCTACTTCTAGGAGGCTTTTTTTTTTAACCTTAAAAAGTGTCTAAAAGCACTGCTTGAATTAATGAAAAGCTGGCCACAACCCAACCAGTAAAGGATGGACTAAACAAACTGCAGAACATCCATATGATGAGTGATGTGGAGAAGTGGGAGACGTTAAGAGTGAGAACTGCACGTGCTGCCGGCACCATGTGCATCACGCGCTGCTGCACGAGGAAAAGGCAGGAACGGACAGCGTGACCCCGCCTTCATAAGCAACTGAATGTCCACCTATCAGCAGGGGCCTGTTTCTTAACCCACCAGTGGCAGTTCCCTGAGGGCACGGGAGGAATTGTTAAGGACTTTTGACTTCTTGAACATTTCTGAATGTTTATTTTGTGTATGTGTTTTTTAACAAGCATATGCTTTTATGGTCAGGAAAACAAACAAAAAATCAGCAAGATACTGTCATGAGAACAGCCAGGTAGTCAACAGAACAGAACTGAAAAGTCTAGAAACAGACTCCTATACATGTGGGAATCTAGTGTACGATAAACAGGGCATTTCAAACCATTCGGGAAGTTCAGATTATTCAATATGGGGCACTGGACTATATTTGGGTAAAAAAAAAAAAAAAAAAAAAGACCTCCCCCACCTTTCTGCTTACACCAGAAACTAATTCCAGATAGATAAAGATTTAAGTGTACAATGAAATCCTAAGAAGAAAATACAAATGAATGTGTATATAATCTTGGGGAGAAGGTGGGGGAGGCCTTTCTAGATAAGATACCAAAGGTAAAAACTACACAAGACCAAGACCAACACATTTAACTATTAAAACTGTAAAATTTCCATACGTCCCCTAAGGCCATGAATTAAGACTTCTCTCTTTCTCTCCCAAGGAGTTGCCAGCCCCCAGCAGCATGTTACCACTCCAAGTGCTTGGAGTTTGTAATCTCAAACACACTCTCAACATCTTTTCACAAGGCTGGGACACAGAGATGCTAATAAAATTCTCTCTGCCTTGGAAATAGGCTGCATGTGCAGGTACCAAGGGCTGGGTGAAGAAGGGGGAAAAGGAAAGCTGCTCAACTCGGAATAGGACACATGGTGGGCTGGAGGTTACTGTGCCAAGGCCACTGTGGCTCAAGAGAGAGGTCGGAGCTAGACAGAGCCTTGGGAGTCATCAGACTGTAGGAGACCTCATGGAATGAGGACATTCGGCTAGACAGGAAACTAGTTCAGCCTGCTGAGGGAGCACCCACAGGCACAGGATGGCCAGAGCTAGGAGGAAAACCAAGCAAAACTGGGCCCCAGAAGCCATGGAAACAATACTTCCTGACCAGCACAGCAGGTCAGTAGCGACTCTGGAGTCGAGTGCAGGGTTCTCTGACTGGGGCCTCCTCACTCCTTTGCACGTGCCCACTGGATTCAGTGGATCTGTCGCCCCTGCTATCTGGGAGCTGGCTGTGTATGTGTGGTGGGGTGCATGTCCAGTTCATTGCTCTGCCCTGAGGCCAGCACCTGGTAGCTGGGTAGGGGGAGGTCCCAGGCAGCTCACCTGCAGGGCTGTGGCCCCCAGCTCCCGCTGAGCGCTCATGTTCAGTAGCAGATCCAAGGCTGTCTGTGTGGCCATCGCAGTGGACTCCTCAGCTCCTGAGTGGGTTGGGACCAGAGCCTTAGAAAGGGCTGGAAAACTGACAGTCAACATCCCTACTCCGTTTTCCAGCCCCCATCACCATAAGCCCTTCCTGTGCCCAGCTCCCTGAGCCCCCACCCTGCCCCAAGGCTCACCTTGCTGGTAGATTATAGTGGCGCTGCCCAGGGTATCAGAACAGAGCAGTGGGGGTGCCTGGGGAGTCTGGAAAGGCGTTGCATCTGGGGGGATCTGAGGGATGGGGATAAGGTCAAGCCTGAGAGGGGGTGGCTCAGATTCAAGCACATGCTCAGTGCCTACTGCATATTGGGCATTTTTTTTTCAGTCTGCTGGTGGCTTATTTCACCTTCATAACCACTTTTCAAAATATTTACTAGCTGCATGCTGCAGATGAACAGACGGGTACAGAGTGGTGAAGTGACTTGCCCAAGATCCCACAACTATAAATGGCAGAGCTGGGACTTGAACCCACATCTGCCTGACTCCAGAGGCTGTGTTCTTCCAGCACACTGTGTGGTCCATCGTCCCAGGGCTGGGGCGAGAGCTCATGTGTGGCAGACCCCACTTACTGCTTACCCTGAATCCATCCTCTCTCCTTCTGTCTTGCTAACAGAACTCTGAATTTCATCGGGGGTGGGGAGGGATGTATAAGACTATATTTCTCAGTCTCCCTTGCAGCTAGATACGGTATGGCCTTGTGGCTAAGCAGGAAGTTCTGAAACCGTTCATAAAGAAGAAAGAAAAATGGCAAGGTGGCAGGCATTCTTTTTGCCTTTCTTCTATCCCTTCCTCCTATTTCCTCCTTGGGATGAGGCTGGGACACCTGGAGCTTCTGCAGCCATTCTGGACCATGAGGCAACCATGAAGATGGACGTCACGTATATAGGATAGCGGAGCAAAAATTTAGAGGAAGCTTGGTCCCTGATGATCGTGGAGCTGCCACACCACCCCTGGACTGCTGACCTTTAGGCTTCTTTTATATGAGAGAATAATAAACTACTATCTTGATTAAGTTACTGGTATCGCCATTCTCTATTACTAGCACCCGTAAGCCACCCATATTCTGAGCTCAGGGCTGGTGTATCCACTTCAGCTGATCTTTGCCATGGCTGAGAGGCAGGGATCATTACTGTTGGACCCACCATGTAAATAAGGAGACTGAGGCTGGGAGAAGTGACTTCACACTGTCATTCCAGCCTGTGCCCCCAAGCCCCTTTTGTCTGCTGCTGCCCACTTGGCTGAGCTTACCTCAGGAGGTCCTGGGGAGCTGGGGGGTGGCCCAGGGGCTGCACTATGCTGCTGCTTCAGCTCCTCAATCTGCTGCAGAGAGAAGAAGGGGCGACGGCGGGAGGGAGGCTCCTCGGGATGGCGTCGCCCCCATTCCTCAAAGCTGCTTGCATGTCGGCACCGTACGTGCAGGCGCAGGTTCTTCTTGTGCCGTGTGCTGAAGTGGCAGTACTCACAGGCAAAGGGTTTGGCCCCTGGAAGCATACATGGAAGATGCTTGTGCCTGTCCACCCCTGGCTTACCCCCTCCAGGAAGCCTTCCAGGGCCCCAAGGACCTCTCCAGTGATTCATTCCCAGTGACTCATTCTCAAGCTCAGCAAACACAAGCTGCTGTCCACTGTGGCAGAAACAGGACAGAAATCAATCAGACCCATGCTCTGCATTATTTTCAAGGTTTCCTATGACTCCAAACTCCTCTTGTGAATCATCTTTCCTTCTCTCCTGCCCTGGCAAACAGGAATCTGGCTAAGGGAGGCTCTGGCTCCCTTTTTCTAATTTCCTCCTAGTGTGCCTACCACAGGGATGGGCACTAAGGAAGAGGTGGCACCAACTTTTGTTGTACATCTTCCATGGGCCAAGCTTCTACTTCTTCATCTGCTGGGGGCAGGGCCTGTTTAAGAGCCATTTCTAGCCCTAGCACCCAGCACACAGACCAGGCTCAGGGAAAAAAGGGAAGTTTTCTAACTATCCTAATAAGCATACTTCTCATTTCTCCATTTTGCAGCTAAGGAAACTTAAGCTCAAAGAATGCAAATGAGGGGCCCAGGGTCACCCAGAGAGAAGGTGGCTGAGCTGGAATTTGAGCTCAGGTTAGAGAGTGAGCACACCCAGAGAGGACTCTTTGCATTTGGAAGGACTTCAGCTGTTGGAGACTGGGGTTGCTAAGGGAGAAGGAAGAGCTGAGCTTCTGATGGGGGTGGGGCTGAGGGCTGGTGAGGTGGGGCTGGGTTGTGGCCAGCCTGACCTGTGTGTTTTACAGCCACGTGGGAGAGCAGGAAATCCTCTCGGAAGGTGCGATAGGGACAGAAGCTGCATTTAAAAGGTTTGTCACTGACATGGGACAGCTGATGGTTCAGCAGTGCCTTCTTATCCTCACAGACAAACTCACAGAACTCACACTTGAACCTGGAAGCAAGTGGAAGGAAGAAAGCTGAGCGATGGGGCTGAGGGGGTGGGGGAGGGGGGCACTCCCATCCCCAGGAGTATCCTCCGGGACGTACCTGCGGTTGGCGACAGCCTGGATGTGTGTGAGCAGGTGCATCTTGAAGGTGTAGCGCTTCTTAAAGGACTTTCCGCACTGGGGGTGCGGTAGGATGAGGAATTAATGGTGGGCTCACCCAGGGAGGTCTCTAGCACCCAGCCCAGCCCTGGCCCCCAACCACCTTGTCACACATGTGGGGCTTCTCAGTGCTGTGCGTCTTCATGTGCTGCGTGAGCCTCTTTTGCATGGGGTAGACACGGCCACACACCGGGCAGGGGAAAGAGCTCAGCTTTGGGGTCTGGAAAAGTACACGGAGTGAGATGGAGAGCGAAAGGGAAGAGGGAAAGTGAGACATCACCTCCTGCCCTGACCCCTCCTCAGCAGCCCTTCCCAGGCCAGGGCCCCAGACTCACCGGATCCGGCCTCTTCTTCCTAGGGAAGAAAGGTACAGGAGTTAGGTCACGCTTCCCCAAGCACCCCACACCCTCTCACAGCAACCAGACCCAGCTGCAGCCCTCAGTGCCCCACTCCCCACCAAAGCCCCTTGCCCTTAGAACAGTATTTTCCAACAGGGGTTGGTTCCCTATTGGGAAAATACTAAAAGGCATGCTAAGTTTTTCAGTCAACTAAATTTGTGAAATAGTGTATTCTTTCTCTCTCTGTCACAAACCACATTTGTATACAGAAGGCTCGGAGAAGTCCTGTAGGAAAGAGATCTGTGGAACCAGTGTTCAACCTGGTGTCCCCTAATCTTACTTGGTCACAGAACCTTTTCTTTCTCTTTTTAAAGAACATTTGTAAGTATCTTAGAGAGCTGCCTTTCCCAGTTTGAGAGATACTGTCCTAGTGGGTCCTCACATTCAGCATTTGCTCACCACCCACCCACCCCCCAACTAAGATGAGAAACTAAGGCCTTCCTGAGACTGCACACCTAATTATAATTCAGTAAGCAATCACTAAGCCCCTAAGGGTTTTTTGTTTTTCCACCCACTAGTCGCAAGTCTACTCTCTCAGCTCTGTGAGATGTAGGCTGGACTTGGAGTTGGGAGATCTCTGGATCATTTACTAAGGCCCTTTAGATACAATTTCCTTTAATCTCCTCAACAATGACCGTCACTATTTTCAGATGGGAAGCTAAAGCTCACAGCATGGGACAGACTGAATTGGGGACCTCCAGGCCCTGCTCTGGCCCCTTTTAGGACTGAGTGTTCTGGGAGAAAGCATCTTGTCTTTCTGAGCATAGCTACAATGTGCTGCAGCTGGGCTGGCCCAGGGCAGGGGCTCCATCAACAGTGGTTATCCTGGGCCTCCACCTTCCCATCCCGACAGACCCCTCACCCCCATCCCATCCACATTCTGGATCAGCTGGCTTCCCCGCTCCCATACCACTCACACCCACTGACCGGTCCCGGCTGTGCACGGCTGCGTGCCGGACGACATCCTTCCGGTAGACACTGGTGTAGCTACACTCGTCACACTTGTAGGGTTTACTGCCCACGTGGTTGAACATGTGCTCCTGGGAGAGAGGTGAGGGACAGTGGGCTGCGGTCAGCCTTCCCTCCCATCCCCCTGCCTGCGCCCACTGCTACTGGTCCTTAGGCTTGCTGTGGAAACAGGCTCACAGACCTAGGGAGTGCCACACAGCAGGCAGAGGCAGCAGGCTCAGGATGAAGTGACCTGCTGCGGTCTCACAGTGGCCTTGTGAATGGCGGAGTGAGGCCCCTGACATCTGACCATCCGTGGCTGAAGTGTGCCCCCTCCCCTGCCAACTTGCTACGTCACTTTGGCCAAGATGAGCTGTGGTTTCCTGGGGCTTTCAACCCCTACAACACGATGCAGCTGCTGTGAGATGAAGTGCGAGCTCCTACATGGCTGGGGACATAGCAGGCACTGGGTAAGACAGGCTCAGGCTGCTGCAGGCCCACATGGTCCCGTGGGTTAATGAGAAAAAGGAGCCTCTTTCTTAAGACACAGTACTGCCATCTGCTGGGAAATTTCCCTAACATACTGATTAGCTAAAACGACATTTTACGGCCATCTGTGTTTGTGGTCAGGAACAACAAATCTATGAAGTCTGTGGTGTGAATGGTGCCCCTGAAAGTGCAATGCCACTGTGCAGTGTGCAACCTGCAGAAACACCCTACACGGGCCCTCTGCCCATGTTCAAGTGGGGCCGAAGAGCACAGAGACGTTCTTCAGTGAGCTGCTGAGGTGGACGTGTCCTGTGACGGAGCAGGGGGGCCTCTGCCTGCTCTTCTCCCCACAACCCTTCCTGCCCTGCCCCCTGCTGCCCTGGCCACCCGCCGCACCTTAAGGGAAGACCAGCGGCGTGAGCGATAGCTGCACTGCAGGCACTTGAAGAGCTGGGGGTCGCCGGCCTCATGGGAGTTCACGTGGAAGCGCAGGTCCTCATGTGACAGGAAGCGGGAGCCGCAGATACGGCACAGGAAGGGCCTCAGGAGCGGTTTGGGTGACTTGTAGTAGTACCTGCCAGGAGGGTGGGGGGGAGGGGTCGGGCTAGGGCCATAGCAGCGTGCCCTGCTGCCTCCCCTATCCTCACCTCTGCCCCATGTACTTGCGGTATTTCTTGCCCAGGAAGCGCCTGGAAGGCCGACCCCGGCGGCGAGGTGGGGCCTCAGGTTCATCCTGGCTGGAGGGTGCTGTGTTCTCTGTGTCTGACTGGCTCACACCAGATTCCACAGGGACCCTACCAACCTTGCCCAGGGCCACTTGGTGTCCCGGGCCTGAGGAGCTGGGAGCCTCGGGATCCTGTGGCTCAGGGGGGATCCGTCCACTCTGGGAACTCACTAGAGGTTCTTCTTCCACACCTGCCATGGACAATGCCAGGTCACAGATCAGCCAGACAGACCAGGACAGAAGTGGAGAGCTGTGTCATAAGCCAGCAAAAAGAGCACACACACACCACCCCTCCATGGTCACAGATCACTGATGGGCAGCAAGTCAGGCCTGTGGGACAGACGCAGACAGCCTGTGGCTAGAGGGCAGCATCGATAGCCCGTATCCCTGCAGCTGGTGTGCACACGCCTGACTTAATGGACAATGCCTGGAACAATAGTGAGAGAGTTGGGGTCTCCTGGTCAGGGGACATGGGTTCTAGACCTGGCTCTGGCACCAATTTGCTAGTTACCTTTAGGCAAATCCATTCCCCTCTCTGAGTCTCATTTTCCCCACTTATCAAACAGAGGTGGCAACCACTGATCTACTGACCTCACAGAAACATTCTACAGTTTGGGAAACAATCACAATACTTTAACAACAGGGTAAATGGGCAGGAGAGAAATTGCCCTTTAGAGGGTTTCAAATGTTTCAGAGTTTGAACTATTTGAATGTGTTGCTATTTGTAAAAATCAAGTGTTTCAGATCTTAAAAAGTGAAAGTGATACATACAGTGCAGGTAATGTCCTATTTCCTGATTGGGGTGCTTGGTTATACAGATATGTTCCCTCTGTGAAAATTCATTGAGCTGTGCACTTAGGGCATATGCCCTTTTCCATCCATGTATCACAGTAAAAAGTTATTTATAAAGGAGAGACTAAAGACCGCAACAACTCCCTCAAACTGCATGTACAAAAACAGTTACCATGTGCTTTCTGTGTATATCATTTAACCCTCAAAACAAACCTAAAAAGCAGGGGTTGCTATCACCCCCATTCATAAATAAGGAAACAGGAGATATAAGAGGGAAAGTAATATGCTCCAGGTCAACTGAATGACAACACGAAGCACACAAACAAATAAGTCATGGGTGTCCCAGAAGGAAAACACAAGGGAGAAGGGGAAAAATGAATATTCAAGGAAATAACAGCTGAAAATTTCCCAACTCTTATGAAAAATGTAAGGATACAAGACCAAGAAGCACAATGTACTTCAAATAGAATAAACCATAACAGACCCACTCTGAGACATGTACTAATCAGAATGTCAACTGCCAAAGATACAGAGAGGATTATGAAAGCAGCAAGGGAAAAGTGTTTCATCCCATACAAGGGAACCACAGTAAGATTAAGCAAGGATTTATCATCAGAAACCATGGAGGCGAGAAGGCAGTGGTATGATATATTTAAGGTACTGAAGAGAAGAACTGCCAGACAAGAATTCTCTATCTGGCAAAACTGCCCATCAAAAATGAGGGAGAGTTTAAAATATTCACAGATAAACAGAAGCTGAGAGATTTTGTTAACAAGAATCCTGCCCTATAAGAAATACTAAAGGGAGTTCTGCTGGCTGAAAAGAAAAGACAGGAGAGAGAGGCTCGGAGGAGAGTGTAGAAATGAAAATTATCAGTAAGGGTAACTAAAAGGATAAAAAGAGAAAAATAAGATATGATCTATAAAAGCCAAAGGATAAAATGGTTGAAGTAAGTACTGTCTTAATAGTAATAACACTGAACATTAATGGATTAAACTCTCCAATCAAAAGACACAGATTGGCAGAATAGATTAAAAAAATATGATCCATATATATGTTGTCTACAAGAGACTCACGTTAGATCCAAGGATACAAATAGATTGAAAGTGAAAGGCTGGAAAAAGACATTCTACACAAATAGTAACCAAAAAAGAGCTGAGGTAGCTAAACTAATATTGGACAAAATAGACTTTAAACATAAAAATGTTATAAGAAACAGGAAAGGGCATTATATAGTAATAAAAAGGGCAATCCACTAAGAAGGAATCCCAATCATAAATATTTATGTACCTAACCAGGGTGCCCCAAAATACATGAGGCAAACATTGGGAGAACTGAAGGAAGAAACAGATGTCTCTACTACACTAGTTGGGGACTTCAATACACCACTCTTGTCAATATATAGAACAGCTAGACAAAGGATCAATAAGGAAGCAGAGAACTTGAATAAAATGTAAAGAACTAGACCTAATAGACTTTTATAGAACACTGTACCCCAAAACTGCAGGATACACATTTTTCTCAAGTGCTCATGGATCATTATCCAAGACAGACCTCGTGCAGGGCACAAAGACTCAATAAATTAAAAAAACACTGAAATACAAAACACTTTCTCTGATCATAATGGAATGAAGCTGGAAATAAGTAACAGGCATAGAATGGGAAAACTGACAAATACATGGAGGTTAAACAACACACCCTTAAAACAGTCAATGGGTCAAAGAAAAAATTGCAAAAGAAATTATTTAAGTATCTCAAGGCAAATGAAAATGAGAATGCAACACATCAAAACTTACAGAATGCAGTGAAGGCAGTGCTGAGAGGGAAATTTATACCCCTAAATGCCTACATTGAAAAAGAAAAAAAGAGCTAATGTCAAAGACCTAAATGCACACCTGCAGGAACTAGAAAAAGAAAAGCAAACGAATTCCAAAGCAAGCAGAAAGAAAGAAATAACAAAGATGAGAGCAGAAATAAATGAAACTGAGGAAAAACAAAGAGACAGAGAGAGAGAGAATCAATAAAACCAAAAGTTGGCTCTTTGAGAAGATCAGTAAAACTGACAAACACTTAGCTAGGGTGACAAAGACAAAAGAGAGAAGATACAAACAAATAAAATGAAAGATGAGAGGGGGGTCATTACCACAGACCCCAAAGAAATAAAAAAGATCATAAGAAGATACTAAGAACAAGTGCCAACAAATTAGACAACATAGATAAATGGACAATCTCATAGAAACACACAAACAAGTTATTTTTCTAAAAGAAATAGAAGACCTCAACAAACCAATCACAAGTAAAAAGATTGAATCAGTCATCAAAAAACCTCCCAACAAAGAAACCCTAGGACCAGATGGCTTCACAGGTGAATTCCATCAATCATTCCAAGAAGAATTAATACCAATCCTACTCAAACTCTTCCCAAAAAATTGAAGAGGAGGGAACACTACCTAACTTATTCTATGAGGCCAACATCACCCTAATACCAAAACCTGATAAAGATACTATAAGTTATAGACCAATCTCTCCAATAAATATAGATGCAAAAAACTTCAACAAAATACTTGCAAATCAAATCCAACAGCACATTAAAAGAATTATACACCATGATCAAGAGGGTTTTATTCCAGATATGCAAAGGTCATTCAAAACAAGAAAAGCAATTAATGTAACATACCACATTAACAAATCGAAAGGGAGAAACCACATGATCATCTTGATTGATGCAGAAAAGGCATTTGACAAAATCCAGCATCACTTTTCGATAAAAACACTTTGAAAGGCAGCAACAGAAGAAATTTCCTCAACATGATAAAGGGCATATATGAAAAACCCACAGTTAACATCATACTTAATGGTGACAGACTGAAAGCTTTCCTTCTGAGATCGGGAACAAGAAAAGGATGCTACTGTCACCACTGTTATTCAACACTGTGCTAGAAGTTCTAGCTAGAGCAATTAGGTAAGAAAAAGAAATAAAAGGTATCCAAATTGGAAAGGAAGAGGTGAAACTTTCACTACTTGCAGATGACATGATCCTATATTTAGAAAGTCCTGAAAAAAACTGTGGCAAAGCTGCTAGAGCTAATAAATGAGTTCAGCAAAGTGACAGGATACAAG